>JALPQI010005925.1:0-56027 GCA_025490895.1 Thaumatotibia leucotreta | reverse complement strand
GGTGACGGCAATAAGAATGCATCTATCACCACTCTAACACCTCCCATGAGTGTCGTAAGATTGTAGTGTCATTTTGACCATACATTTATTGAATATTGATGAGGGAGCAGCGTCATTATAGTGGAGATACTACTGCGATCGGCAACCCAGCGTGACAATTACGTAAAAGGTAAATGAGGTAAATGCCCAACCTCCTAATGCGTCCGTGGTAAAAATAGGAGGCAAAAGTAATAATAGGTAATAATAGGAGAGCATAGGTAATAATAGGCTTAAGTCCAGCAGTGGACTGAAATAGGGTTTTGACGAAGAATAATAAATTATTAGCTGTAGTTAATAATATATTGTTGATATTTGTCTTGCAGAGTTTGAGTGACGGTTTGTTTTACATGTGAGATATGAACAATTAGATACGACGAAACTATAAGAGTTCCTTTTTAACCAACTTCAAAATAAGGACCGTATCTAAATGTAAGTAGACAACTTTAGGGCCCTATAAATACGTATACTCAACTTTATATAACAAAAACAGTTCAGTATATTATGAACTCTATTAATGGGTATGATTTAAGGTCAGAAACAATATGTAATTCCGTTAAAATCAATGAAATGGATCTGATTAACTTAGAGACACGGAAAATAATTTTGGACGACTGGTGTAAAATTAAGGACATAACAATAAGAAAGGTCGTCAAAAAGTATAAGTTCACTTCTGCAGGCATATACAAACCGAGAAATAAGTTCGCTAACACTTTAACTTTAGAATATCTGCCCAAGAGTGGAAGAAAACAGGGACCATGGGACCCAGCGTTGCATAAGAAAGTAGTACGAATATTTTTACAAAATCCGACTCTTTCTGTCCAATGCTACCAAAAAAGCGAAAACTCCGTCATTTATGATACAAAAAATTAAAAAGAGACGTAATCTAAAGACATATAAAAAACAGAAACAACCTAAAAGAGATGAAAAAAAGTCGTATCAGTTAGAAAACGGACAAGTAAACTGTATGATCATTTTCTGACTAAGAAAAAAAATGTATTATCATGGACGACGAAATGTACTGCAAACTAGATTTATAAACGACCCCTGGACCTTAGTATTGTACCATGCCCGCTGGAAAAATTCTCTCTAAACAAGATACAGCCATCAGTGTTGAAAAAATTGGTAAACAATACTCGTATGGCAAGCAATTTGTCAACGTAGCATGCGTTAAAATTTTTTTTTCACCACAGGTAGTTTAAACGCTGAAATATACCAAGAAGAGTGTTTAAAAAATAAGACTGCTGCCTCTCATTAAAAAGCATAGGATGCGTACTTTGTTTTGGCCTGATTTGGCGTCATGCTATTACTCGAAAGCCACCCTTGAATGGCATAAAACAAACAAGGTTGATATAGTCGAAAAAGACATGAATCCCTCCAAGTGCCCTGAAGTACCCCCAATCGAAAGGTACTTGGCTTTTATGAAGCGGCAGCTTCAAAAAATGGCAGAGCTGCAACATCAGCCGACGACTTAAAAAAAAAGTGGAACAGGGTGTCAGGAAATATAGCAAATGTTGTCGTCCAAAATCGAATGATGGACATCCAGAAGAAAGTAAGATTGACGGCTAAATAGGGGTCCTATGGCAGTCTCTTTAGAACATAGTTCTAGAAAAAGTGTTATATTTTAATTTATTTTTTGTTTTATTTCAAAATATTACTTAATATTAAAGTTGTGTCACTTTTATCTTGTCTACTTATAATTCGATACGGTCCTTAGGAGGAATTTCTCAATTCAACAGATTTTTATTACTATTTTTCTGTATATCTCTGTGAATCATGAACCGATTTTCACTTTTTTTTAAATCGAACGAGTATAACCCCATAATGATCCCGTTGTTGATACCAAGTCGGGGTCTGATGCTTATCAGACCCCGACTTGATAAAACCTCGTTAAACCGATTTCTCCAAGAGCTTTCTTGGAGAAATCGGTTTAACGAGGTTTTATATTCTTAATGTAGTGAGTTATTTAACCCTTAAAATAACAGAACGAAATATTACAATTTAAATTGGTCCTATGCCGCCACAGCCATCAAATCGTAGGTATGTGATATGTCAAATTATCATACGCTAAAAGCTTTCTGCGAATACAAAGCAACCGCGCTCGTTCAAATTAGTGACTTATTAAGATTGATAGCAACTGGCAATTTGACTGTCAACGTGTGACAATTGGCCTACTTCCTATTTCGGTCGTTCGATTGGATAGTTTAGTGACAACTATAATTTAAACTAAATTTTGAATTTACCGTGAGGTGACGGCAGAAAGAATACGCTTGTCACCACCCCAACTCTTCCCGAGGGTGTCGTAAGAGTCGACTAAGGGATTAAAGTGTCACTGACTATTCTTTGATACAAGATTGATGATGGGCAGCAGCGTCATCATTGTAGACAGGACACATTACTGCGATCGCCAATCCGCTTGCCCAGCGTGGCGAATATGGGCATTTACCTCCTAAATTAAATGCGCCTATACGCATAGTTAATAGGAGAGACCTACGTCCAGCAGTGGACTACGATAGGCTGATGATGATGATGGTGAAATTTTGAAAAATAAAGTAGTGTGTACAGAAATCGTACGATTTATCAACGTTGGTCGCATACCTACTTTAAATTAAGTGGCTCTTGAAATTAAGTACTAGTTTCCCTCCTCCGTAGGTAATACAAATGAAGTCTTCTATGAAGTCATCAATTTCAATACATTTTGTGTCAAAAAGTGACATTGTTGACAATAATGTATTAAACTGACATCTGTCAGGTTGACTTCCTAGCGACCGAGCACTGTACATCAATTTATAAACTCAGAATTAAATAGGTATGTGATTTATGGTATATGGTAAATATTACCGAATTCTTGTTTCTTACAGTTTCGCTATGTCCGTTTATGTGCTTGTCCGCAGCATAGCTCAGTGGCCGTTAGTACTATAAATTTGCAATTTGGTACAGGTATTGATCACACCGACAAATTAGCAGAATAAAATATAGAAAAACTTTTTTTCGTATAAGGACCGTATCTAAATGTAAGTAGACAACTTTAGGGCCCTATAAATACGTATACTCAACTTTATATAACAAAAACAGTTCAGTATATTATGAACTCTATTAATGGGTATGATTTAAGGTCAGAAACAATATGTAATTCCGTTAAAATCAATGAAATGGATCTGATTAACTTAGAGACACGGAAAATAATTTTGGACGACTGGTGTAAAATTAAGGACATAACAATAAGAAAGGTCGTCAAAAAGTATAAGTTCACTTCTGCAGGCATATACAAACCGAGAAATAAGTTCGCTAACACTTTAACTTTAGAATATCTGCCCAAGAGTGGAAGAAAACAGGGACCATGGGACCCAGCGTTGCATAAGAAAGTAGTACGAATATTTTTACAAAATCCGACTCTTTCTGTCCAATGCTACCAAAAAAGCGAAAACTCCGTCATTTATGATACAAAAAATTAAAAAGAGACGTAATCTAAAGACATATAAAAAACAGAAACAACCTAAAAGAGATGAAAAAAAGTCGTATCAGTTAGAAAACGGACAAGTAAACTGTATGATCATTTTCTGACTAAGAAAAAAAATGTATTATCATGGACGACGAAATGTACTGCAAACTAGATTTATAAACGACCCCTGGACCTTAGTATTGTACCATGCCCGCTGGAAAAATTCTCTCTAAACAAGATACAGCCATCAGTGTTGAAAAAATTGGTAAACAATACTCGTATGGCAAGCAATTTGTCAACGTAGCATGCGTTAAAATTTTTTTTTCACCACAGGTAGTTTAAACGCTGAAATATACCAAGAAGAGTGTTTAAAAAATAAGACTGCTGCCTCTCATTAAAAAGCATAGGATGCGTACTTTGTTTTGGCCTGATTTGGCGTCATGCTATTACTCGAAAGCCACCCTTGAATGGCATAAAACAAACAAGGTTGATATAGTCGAAAAAGACATGAATCCCTCCAAGTGCCCTGAAGTACCCCCAATCGAAAGGTACTTGGCTTTTATGAAGCGGCAGCTTCAAAAAATGGCAGAGCTGCAACATCAGCCGACGACTTAAAAAAAAAGTGGAACAGGGTGTCAGGAAATATAGCAAATGTTGTCGTCCAAAATCGAATGATGGACATCCAGAAGAAAGTAAGATTGAGGGGGAAATAGGGGTCCTTTGGCAGTCTCTTTAGAACATAGTTCTAGAAAAAGTGTTATATTTTAATTTATTTTTTGTTTTATTTCAAAATATTACTTAATATTAAAGTTGTGTCACTTTTATCTTGTCTACTTATAATTCGATACGGTCCTTACAATCAACAACACACCTGTGAACACAGGCAAAGTGCCATAAATATGTAAACAGAACTTTATTGCCTTGACATAAAGGTGTGTATACATATTTCTGGCAATTTGTCTGTATCCACAGCTGTGTTGTCGATTGTACCTCTCATAAAGCGGGGACGGTTTATTTTATTTTGCTGTAGGTAAGCAAAGTGTGAGTTATTGGTAAAATGTATTTTGAAAATAATACAGCTTTCAAAAGGAAGTTTTCTTGAAGTCAATATTTTTGTAGACAACCGCTCCAGAATAAAAAAAAAATGAAAATTTAGTATTTTAGCACCCCCTTACTGACCGAAGTCAGTAAGGGGGTGCTATACTTAACAGCCAATGAAGAAGATGTCGCAGTTTCTGAGGCCTGTTAAGTATAGCACCCCCTTACTGAATGCAGGAGTGTATAAGCTGGACTGTGAATGTGAGCTTTCATATGTTGGGTAGACAAAGAGGAATATCACTACTAGGGTGAAGGAACACATAGCCGATGTCAAGCACCGTCGACAACCAGTCTGCGGTTTGGGAGCATGTCAGTGATGGACCAAATCATTCTATTAAGTTTGACAAGCCTTTGGTTCTCGTTAAGGAGAAGAGAAACATTCCTAGAATGTTGCGTGAGGCCATTGAAATAATGAAATATCCAAACTTTAATAAAATGGAAAGAAGCTTTTCTCTACCACCAGCTTGGGATCCAGTTGTTCATCTGATACGAGTAAAGGAACAGTCTAGACATAAACCGTGAGGCTGATGTATTTGGCGGTGGTGACCATTACCCCCCTTTTAGTACTGGCAAAAAAATTTTTTTTCTAAATTATTTTAAATTTCCTTATTAATCAAAATTGTATGTTTCGGTTTAATGCATGATGATCTTAAGGTCGACAAAAAAAAAAACTTTACAGCTCACAAGTGCAAACATCTTACCACGGATGCGCGATACACATAGAAACTCGGTTGCAACGAACGCTCATGCTGTCGCGTCACGCGACAGCATGAGCGTGTTTGCACGTGCACGTTTGCACATGTTTGCACGTGTTTGCAGCGTGTTTGCACTTGTGAGCTGTAAAGGAGACTTTTTTGTCGACGGTACTGTACTGTACTACAAATGTTTTTTGAAAAGAGTTGTCCCGCTGAGTTTCTTGCCGGTCCCAATTTTGGGATACCTTCCTAACAATACAATCATACAAAGGAAGGAAATACATCTCAGGCAGTGGCGTAGTTATAGAACCAGCGTAGATTATTTATTTTGTCTCTTGTCTTCATTCTGAAAAAATATTTGTAATGTATAACTAGCTTAATTTACAAATTTAGTATGTACATCCACCCTTAAAATTTATTGTCTGTGGTTAAGTAATTTTTCTTTGGTGGGTAGTTTTGTACTTATCTTTCTTATTTTGATGGAAGTAGATCTAGGTATCAAATTTCCTCCATTGTCAGTCATCCGCAGACCACGAACCCTGTAAAGTGTTCGAAACGTCGGAATGAAGTTAAAATTAGTTAATATTATTATTATTATTATTTGGAGCCTAACGTGTCCCACTGCTGGGCAAAGGCCTCCCCCCAATCTCTCCCCTGGTCCCGGTCAAGCGCTGTGTTTGGCCATTCCTTCAAGAAGGAGTCCAGTTCATCCCGCCATCGCCGGCGTGGTCTACCAGATGCTCGATTCGAGTTTTTGGGCTCCCACTTTGTGGTGATTTTGCCCCACAACTCATTAGGCATCCGGCAGACGTGTCCAGCCCAGTCCCACTTTAGCTTGGCCGCCTTCCGATCTACATCAAGGATCTTGGTCTTGGAGCGCAGCGTGGTGTTTCGGACTCGATCTACCAATTTAACACCTAATATGCTACGCTCCATGGCTCGTTGGCAAACCCCGAGTTTGGACTTCTGGGCTTTGGTCAAAGACCAAGTTTGTGCACCGTAGGTGAGAACTGGAAGTATACATATGTCCATGATCTTCCGCTTGAGTGATATTGGAAGACATCCTTTCATTAAGTGTTTCATGGACCAATAGCTTTTCCAGGCGTTCTCAATTCGTCTTTCGACCTCTTTTTCCTGACGTGCCTGGAAAGAGACTAATTGGCCCAAATAAAGGTACTCATGGACATATGCAATGTGCTCTCCGTTTATCTCAATCCTACGTGGTGTGCTGTTGGTCATAAGCTTGGTCTTTGATTTATTCATCTTTAGTCCAATCTCGAGGCTTGCAATGCTTAGTTCTTCAAGCATTTGCTGTAGCTCGGAAGCAGTTGAGGAGAAAATAACTATGTCATCGGCGAATCGAAGATTAGTTAATCTGTGATCGCCGACAACCAATATACGCGAGTTTATCCGTTTTCATAGTTTTATTTCATGAAAATTTATATTTTTGGGTCCAAAAATATGAAAAAAAAATCATGTATCCAGCGTATAGAAAATTTTAAAATAAAACCGGTAGTAGTCTCTTGAAACATCGAAATATGTAGATATAAAAAATATACAACATAAAACTTGCAACTACCAAATATCTTGATGGATTCTTTCGTGTGTAGCAATGTTGGGTAAACCGTATATTATAAGAGTAGGTACTCGTAGAAAGAAGCTCATTATCGTTTTTTGGCCGAGATCCGTTTTTTATGGCATCGCTTATAAACGAAATAGTCCACTTTCTGACTCACGCTTTGAGGCCACTCTTACTATGACTCTAACATAATAACAACTGTTAACTTTTGGAGTTCATTGTATAGGTACTAGCCCTATCCCTGCGATGGGAATAAAGTCTCAGCACTCTCAGCATTTGCCAAGTGATAGGTTTTATGTGGAAACTAGCTGGATTAACTACAGTAATAATTAGTAAAATACCATATTTGTCTTAGACAATCAAAGGACACATGTATTCATTTGTTCAAGTAAATAGACAAAATAGAAAAGCATAGACAATATAAACATACGCAGAATAAGAGAATGGCCAGTAAGTGGCGCTCAGGTTATATTATTAAAACCTGTTTAGTTTATGTTCCAACACCTGCCCTTGAACTAAACAGTTTTTAAACCAAGATTAGAAACACAATTTAAATGTTTATCTTTACACAAAGGCTTAGTTAAAACATCCGCAGGCATTTGATCCGTAGACAAGTATTCTAAGTTAATAATTTTATCACTCACAACTTGCCGCACATAATGATGTCGAATGTCTATATGTTTGCTTCTGCTATGATTGATTTGACTATTGCAAATCTTCTGCGCTGACTGACTATCGTTATACAAAGTAATAGGTAAGCATTTACCTAGGCATTCATGTAAGAAAGTCCTGATGAATGCAGCTTCTTTAGCTCCCTCGCATAGTCCCATGTACTCCGATTCTGTCGAAGATAAAGCTATGGTTCTTTGCTTACGACTCTCCCATGACACAGCCGAATTGCTTATCTTGAACACGTAACCTGTATACGAGCGTCGGTCCAGCGGATTAGACGCCCAATCTGCATCTACATATCCTGTAACAGATAAGGTTGATTTCTCATATTGTAAGGAATAGTCTATAGTTCCTTTCAAATATCGAAGAACACGCTTCGCTGCTTTCCAATGCATCTCAGAATAACAGTTGTTGAACTGGCTCAATAGGCTTGCTGCATGTGCAATGTCGGGTCTTGTGCACACCGCTAAATACATGATACATCCAATCATACTTCTGTACTTGGACTCTGGATCACAGTGTTTTCCTTTTTCAAATTTCAAACCAGTCTCCAAAGGTGTACTCACAGGCTTGCAGTCTGTCATATTGAATTGTTCCAATACCTTTTGTATATAATTTTTCTGATCAAGAGTAATTTTGTTTTTATCTTGAGTCAATCTCATGCCCAATATATGCGTAGCACGACCAAGGTCCTTCATCTCAAATATTCTCATCAATTCTGTCTTCAGCTTTCTCTTTTCCTCTGTATCTTTGCTAAAAATCAAAATGTCATCCACATATAATGCTAGTATAATGAGATTACCAGTAGAATCCGATTTAATGTAAACACAGGGTTCGCTGAGTGATTTTCTGAACTTGAGAACCTTCAGGGCATTATCAATTTTGTCATACCAGGCCTTCGATGCCTGTTTCAGTCAATAGACTGCTTTGTTAAGTCTAAACACGTAGTTTTCTTTACCTTTTACTTTATACCCATCTGGCTGTTCCATACAGGGTGTTTGTTATATCATTAGCCATATTGCAATATGTGTTGGGTAAAGGCGTAAAAAAATATTTGGTAAAACAAAAATAATCCATTTTTCATTATCCTTTTTGTTATAGATTTTTTTTTAAATCCCATTATCTAACGAATGATTGGTCACTATGATCACTTGCTTACTTTGCGTACTGCCCCATCATCTTATAACTGCCAAATCAGATTGGAAAGGGTGTTTGAGTTTGCAACTTTATAATTAACCCGCATAAGGTAACTAATTCAATGCGTTATAACGTACGTAACAAATTTCCTACGCGTGGTGGGGAATGGAGGTGGAGCTTAACTTGCAGGTAAATCTCACGAGACAGCATTATCAGTCTATCGCATACAGTACTAATAATGAGGGTATTTTGAGTTGCGCGCCGATCTGAGGGTAGTTTGACTCGAGCGCGTTTACGCAAGCGCACTCCTTCTTTGTTTACAGAGTGCTGTACAAATGGCACATGGCATCTTGCGATCAGCTGAGCCAGCATAATTTGACCTCAAGAACGGAGTAACTTAAATGTTCCGTCATACAAACGCGTACTGGTTTACCTCAGATATCGATTCTAATGCACTCTCTAAGCAAATTGAATTGTTGATGACGACGAGCAGGTACAGGTAGGTATGCGCTTGGGCAGTTTTAATCAAATAATAATCGTGTGTGCATGTAGTTAGGACATTTTATTCATTGTTTAGTGCCGATGGTGGGGTGAGTGACGTCGGCTGATCGGTGCTTGTGATGAACTCCTGATTGGCTAAGACTTGACTACTCAAACCTGCTACCCTTTTGTCTGCCATCGAATCGCACGGATTGAAACAAACTTGCCTAGTGACCACAAATTATGTTTTTGCCGGATAAAAAACGGGAAAAAAAACTAAAAAAAAGTGTCACTTTTTTTTCAAAAATGTTGTGTACTGGTGATCGCGAATGACATATCGAAATTTGGCTAACGACATAACAAACACCCTGTATAGACAGTCTCCTTTAAGTCACCATTGAGAAACGCTGTCTTAACATCCATGTGGTCAACATTCATGTCTAAGTTGACTGCCAGGGCAAGTAAAGTCCGTATTGTCGAGTATCTTACCACAGGCGAATAGGTCTCATTGTAGTCTATGCCATATTCCTGGGTAAAACCCTTAGCTACGAGTCTAGCTTTATAACGAAGTAACTGACCTTCTAATCCAATTTTCTTCTTGAAAATCCACTTACATTTTACAGCTTTCTTTCCAGCAGGTAATGATGTCAATGTCCAGGCTTTGTTCTTTTCAAATGACTTGTACTCATCTACTATAGCTTCCCACCAGTATTCTTTTTCTGGTCCTGACAGCGCTTCACGAATAGTCTTTGGTTCAGCATCTTGACTTGCAGCTGTCATAGCAATAACACTATTAGCGGAGTCATATTCACTAGAACCTCGATCCGTAGTCATATTAGGATCCCATGTAACATCATTTGGGTCATCTTGATAACTGATACCAGATGTGCTCAGCTCATTTTCGGATATTTCAAGTACTTCGGAAACATTATGTACTTCTGGTATTTTGGTTACATCAGGTACTTTAGGTACATCAGGTACTTCAGGTACATCAGGTACTTCATGTTCTTCAGGTACTTCGAGTACATCAGGTACTCCGAGTGCATCAGGTATATCAAATACATCAGGTACTTCTGGCACTTCAAGCACATGAGGTACTTCGGGTACTTCAGGCAACTCCATAACAGGATCAGCTGGCAAAGAATCACATTTTAAAGGAGTTTCATCCATGCCATCGCTAGTTAAATGTAACTGACAATCAGTAATAGGGGTTTGCTGACTCAGTTTTATATCTTTATACATTTTATCTTCTAAAAAGTGTACATCTCGAGACTTGATACATTTAGACGGGTTTTCAGGATCAATCAGTCTATAACCTTTTGATGCTTCGCAATATCCCACAAATACATACATTTTGCTCTTTGCATCCAATTTCTTACGTTTTTCTTTGGGAATCATTGCATAGGCAACACAGCCAAATACTTTCAAATTAGATAGGTTGACTTTATTACCTGACCATAGTTCTTCAGGTGTGGTGCCTCTTGCCGCCTTACTTGGTGACTTATTCTTGATATGTATTGCTGTATTCAACGCCTCGGCCCAAAACCTCTTGTCCATTCCAGCATCCTGCAGCATGCAGCGTGCAGCCTGCATCGTCGTGCGGTTGCATCTCTCCGCGACCCCGTTCTGAGCTGATGAATAAGGCACGGTTGTCTGGTGCTGGATGCCATGCTCTTTCAGAAACATCTGGAACTGTTTATTCACATATTCAAGGCCGTTATCAGAACGTAATGCTTTTATCTTTAAATCAGTTTGATTTTCCACAAAGCTCTTAAAAGTTTTAAATACAGACAATACTTCAGCTTTGCTTTTAATGAAATAGCCAAAAGTCATTCTAGAATAGTCATCAATAAATGTCAAGAGATATCTACAACCACTGAATGAGGAAACTGGCATCGGTCCCATTAAATCACTATGGATTAGACCTAGTTTCTCAGTAGCTCTTGTATAAGATCTTTTTGGGAAAGGTAATCTACTTTGTTTCCCTTCAAGACATGCTACGCAGGGAGTATGCTTATCATCAGTGTAATCTATTCCACTAGCCATACCTCGTTTTAGCAAATCCATACTCCGTCTATTCAGGTGCGCCAGTCTCCGGTGCCATAAGTCCTGGGATGGCTTCATTCCACACAGGTTAGCAGCAGCATCATCACCACTTGACAAGATTTCAGGTATAGGCTCACCCAAATCCAAAGAGTGACAGGCCGCAGCTTGTTCGTTTCCATGTGACACTGTTGACACTTGACGCTCCATATCCAGTTCATAGACGCCGTTCACCTTCGTAGCACTGGCAATTACTTCTTTGCCACAGTAAATTATGCACTTTTGCTTCTTAAAATGCACTTCCAGTCCTTTATCTACCATCTTGCCAACGGAAATAAGATTGGTTGACAATCCGGGCACGTATATAACGTCACTCAATTTCGTAGTTTCATTGTGCCCTTTTAACAACAATTCCACCGTTCCATATCCTTCACTATGCAACTTTTCCTTATTAGCAACGGTAACTGAACGCGGCGAGTCTTCAACATAATCTTTAATTAGTGTTTTGGAATTTGTCATATGTGACGTTGACCCACTGTCAATGTAAAAAGAGTTTGACTTTATGTCAACAGCCAAAGCGGTTATTAAAGATCCATTCCACGCTTTATCAGTCTTCTCACTCTTATTAGCTTTATTCGGACAGTTCTTTGCATAATGATTCGGTTTCTTGCATATGAAACATTTAACTTTTGTAGAATGTTTATTGACACTTTTCGAACTTGTACCCCGGTTCGTAAACATAGAACTTTCTTCAGATTTATCGTCCCTTCGTAAATTTTCTTGAAGTAATTTACTTTTTACTGTTTCACTAGACAATTTAAAGTTTGAGTTTTCCAACGCCATTATAAGTGGATCATAGTCTGGTGGTAGCCCACTCAACATAATAACTGACAGGAAATCATCATCTAATGGAGCATTTATGTCTCGTAGTTGTTGATCTACATCGGTGATCTTCAAGAGATACGCCTCCATATCTTTAAATTGCTCTAGTTTTAATCCAAATAACGTACGTAGCAGTCCTAGCCTTCTGCATAAGCCTTTATCTTCATAGGCCTTTTTGAGGTTGTTCCAAGCTTCGTAACCAGTCTTTGCGTTACGTACATGCGAAAAAGATGATGGGAGCACCATTAGGCATATTTTTGCAAGCGTTTTCTGTTGTTTACGATTGTCACTGACCTTGGGAACGCCGGTTGACGATTCCTCTATGCAATCCCATAAATCTTCGTGTATCAAGTACATACGCATCAAAAACTTCCAGTTTCCGTAGTGTGATATTCCACCGAGCTTTTGAAAATTGACCGCGATCCCGGAACTAGTCGCTGAAGACCTCGCTGCCGGCAATTCATCATCCGACATTTCGAATAAATTTTACACTTTTGCCGAAAAATTTTTACGTACTTATTATTTTCGTAATCTGGGCCCTAACCTGATAGGTTTTATGTGGAAACTAGCTGGATTAACTACAGTAATAATTAGTAAAATACCATATTTGTCTTAGACAATCAAAGGACACATGTATTCATTTGTTCAAGTAAATAGACAAAATAGAAAAGCATAGACAATATAAACATACGCAGAATAAGAGAATGGCCAGTAAGTGGCGCTCAGGTTATATTATTAAAACCTGTTTAGTTTATGTTCCAACACCAAGCCTATGTTGCGTCTAATTTGCGAGAATAAAGTTGAGCTGGAACCTTATCGAAACTAGAAGGTAACAAATCACTAATATTATTAGACTTAAAATACATTTTAGAATAGCTTAGTAGTCGTTGGACGAGTTTGCCGTGTCTTGTACCATCAGTATCAACTTTGACTAAGCTATGAGTTTGCCAAAACACTTAACTGCCTTTCAGTGGTAATAAATTAGAAAATATTCAGTGATTCAATAAAAATATAATTTCTAACTTTACTATCTTAATCTTATTGGTGGGGCTCTCGCGGATACACTTCGACTCATTGGAATCTTTTGTGTAAAATGTTATTCGATTTTGTTTACGCAAGTAGGTGATGATTTGGATATTGAAAGATTTTAAAAATGTTTTATTTTTAATTTATAACATAATAAAATGGTATGTTTAATGTATGTAATATTATTTTTAGCTTATACTTATTGGAAATATACATTTTGTGTATTATATTAAGCGATTTTATACGTTTTCAACATTTGTAAACTGAAATTATGCAATAAGTTTGTATTCATTTCGGTATGCACCCAAAATCATGTAAATAAGAAGAAATAATGATGATGCATTTTAGACAAAAATTTAACAAAGTGATGTAAAACTTCACTTTGTTAAGGAGTAGTATGAGGTTTCATAAGTATTGTTTTACATGTATATAAAACACAAAAACCATTTCTACTATTGAAGATTAAGAAGACAAACAATTTGATAAAGAAAAAGGTCAAAACCTTTTGTATTTACAAATGCTTGAACGATATTAACAGAAACATTTTCAAGGCTTCTTCTAAAAAACCTTGTATTCATGAAATAGCTGCTACTTTTTTAAAGAATCTCGGACAGGTTATTATTAAAATAACCTGTCAGAGACATGGTTATCAATTTCACCGCTTTGGTTGGGAACAGTACTTTAAAAACACATGGGCATTATTTTAGGGTATAACTTCTTTAAATGGTATGGATTGTGTGAATATATTTTTCAAATAAACCACTAGGTACTCTAAAATGACTTCCAATTTGAAAAATGACTTTTTTGGCAACAAACCAAAAAAGTCTAAAAACAATTTTGGTTAAATAAAAACAATATTGAAATCTGGCTAAACAGTGAATACTTAACTTACCTTAAAATACAAATACAAATACAAATAGTTTATTGTTTGAATGTGAGTAATAATTATAAGGTTACAGTCATTAGTAGGTACAGATCGTCACAATCAACCATTATATGGCGTACAATATAAATTATGATTCTAATGGCATGTCATTGAATTTTAATTTCTAGTTTCTAGCAGTAAAGTTAATGTCAAATTTATATAAAAACAAAAGTAAAGAAACAATAAAATTATAATAAATATAAATCAATAAATAAAAGGAAATGTCAATGTCATGCTATAAGAAATCAGAGCAGAAAATAAACACAGAACAGGAATAAAACAGGAAAATTTGATGGAATTGTAATTAAAAGTTTGTAAATAAATTGATGTCAAGTATAGTGCGCATATCATATAGTATTATTATTTTGAAAATGTTCATTAATGTCATAGTACGATTTATTTAAACACCATTTGAATAATTGATTTTTAAATTCAATGTAATTTAGTGACTTCAATTCTTTAGGTAGATGGTTGAAAACCTTTACGGACATGTACAGTATACTTTTTTTTAAGTGAGCAGTGTTATGGCTCGGGTAACAAAGATTCAATCCATTCAGCCTAGATGTGGACCTTGGATTGGATGGCATGACCTTGTATGTTTCTATGCGAGTTTTTACAAATAGGCACATTTCGTATATGTACAAGGTGGGTAATGGAAGGATCCTTAGCTTCCGAAACAGAGGCCTACACGAATCAGTGTTTTTAGCTCCACACATAGCCCTGATACACTTTTTCTGCAGTATAAATGCACGGTTTGCACATGTGGAGTTGCCCCAAAGGATGAGGCCGTATCGAAGATTGGACATAATATGACCATGGAACGCCAGTAGGGCAGATTTTAGAGAAACCACTTGTGCAAGCCTGCGCAGAGCAAATACAAATCTATTCAGCTTGTTTACCAAATGCTCTATGTGACATTGCCAGTTACAATGACAATCCAGCATCACTCCAAGGAATCGCATGGATTGAACATTCTCTATTGCTACATTATTATATTCAACTGCTAATTTTTTTGAGCTACTTTGTGGTGCGTAAAACTCCATATATTTAGTTTTATTTATGTTCACCATTAATTTATTACGTTGTAACCACTCGTTAACATCATTAAATACTAAATTTACTTCTGACTGATAAGTTACAGGGTCTTTCCCAGGAATGATGATAGAGCAGTCGTCAGCAAATAAAATGACCTTGTTATTAGTAATATTAGGCAGGTCGTTGATGTATACTAAGAACAACAACGGGCCCAGTATGCTCCCTTGCGGTACACCCGTGTTAACAACCGCTTCATCGGAGCGTACTTGGGTCAGATGTCTTGTTTTCGGACAGTAACAACGGATTTCGGTCTTTTGTTTCCGATCACATAGATACGTCTGTAGCCAATCATAGCAATTTCCACGAATGCCGTAGTGGCGCAACTTGGTTAGGAGTATGTCATGGGAAACGCGGTCGAAGGCCTTAGACATATCCATGAAGATCGTTGCTACCGGTATCCTATTGTCTCTATAGGTCGTAATATCTTTTATAAATTCGTAAATTGCTAGTGTAGTGGATCTTTGTTTACGGAATCCGAATTGATTTGTATTCAATATTTCATGTTTATCCAGGAACTTCAGAATACGATTGTACATGACTTTTTCATATATTTTCGACAATATTGGTATAATAGCAATTGGCCTGTAGTTATCGCAATTTTCCTTATCTCCTTTTTTGAAAAGTGGTTTAATTATGCTGATTTTTAAACGATTGGGAAATACACCTTCCAATAAAGATAGATTGATGGCATGACTCAATGGACCAGCGAGTACAGATAAATTGTCTTTTATTACAGATGTAGTCAGGTCATCGTATCCCGCCGATTTTGTATTTTTGAGCGATTTGATGACTTTGATGATTTCTACGATATCTGTAGGACTTAGGTATATACTGGAGCAGTTAGAATTATTCATTGAATTAGTTATGTCGGTGTAATTTATGCAATTTATGTCAATAGTTGATAGTCCTGTAAAAATGTCATTAAAAGTGTTCGCAATAGCATTACTTGAAGTGATTAAATTTCCGTTGAAGTTGATTCTATCTATAGTTTGCTTCGGGAATGACTTGCCAGTGTGGTCATTTATGATATTCCATGTGGCGGTCACTATATTGTCGGACTGAGATATTACCTTTGTATTGCTGATTTTCTGAGCTTCTCTTATACACTTTCTTAGTAATTTAGAATAGTCCTTGTGTTTATTTTTAAGATATATCCGACTAGTATTATCTTTTTCACGAATAAACTGCAAGAAATATGACCGTTTAGTCTTTGAAGATATTCTTAATCCACGAGACATCCAACGTATTTTTTTATTTACCCGGATTTTAGTTTTTGTCACGGGAAAACATAAATTGAAGAAAAGTTGCAGGTGATCGTGTAAAATTTCAAACGCCTCGTTTGCATTGCTACAAGAAAAGACGTCAGAGAATGATAGGCTACATAGTGCATCGTGAAATTTTTTACGGTTGCATTGGGAAAAATCTCTTTTTTCCATATACCAAAATGTGGGACACAATATAGTTTTAGCAGGTATATCAATCGTCTGAGCTGAGTGATCTGACAAGTTTAATTGATGGACAGTAGATTTACAAGCGTTTTTGAAGTTTATACCAATATTGTCTATACAAGTTTTAGACACCTCTGTTATTCGAGTTGGTTCCATGAGCTGCAGTTTAAAATTATAATTTTCTAAAATTCGTTCAAATTCCTTATTTATTTCTAAATTTGACTTTAAACGATCTATATTAAAATCACCACAAATCACAATACGTCTTTTTGGCGACTTTTTCGTTATGTGGCCTAGTAATTCGTGCAATTTGTTAAAAAATACATCTATATCTGCACGTGGTATTCGGTATACACATATAATTGATAAATTATTCTCTGGAATGTCTACACCGCAGCATTCAAAGAGATTTTCTAAACAGTAGTCTTTCATCCATAAAATTGGGTTACATTCTAAGTTATTCGACTTAGCAACAATACAAACACCGCCTCGCCTAGTTTTAGATCTACTGTAGTGACTTATTAATGTACGGTTTTTCAAGGATAAATTTAACTCATCTCCCGATTTCATAAATGTTTCGGAGAGACAAATTATATCTATAACTTTGCCAGTAGTGTTCTCAAGTTGATCAAGGGCTATTTCAAGGGCATCTTGCTTGTTTAGAAGTCCTGCAATATTTTGATGTAATATTGTTAGGTGTTTGCTATTAGGATCGAAAAAACTTCTTCTCCAGTTCGGCTCTAGATCTATCGTTAAAGCTTGACTTTTGGGAACTTTTGGGACTTTTTACCTATCCGTTCTTACACATCTGATTACGACTGCACAATCTTAAAGGGCGTTATCAAAATGGTGATACAATATAATAAAACATGAATCTATTCATGATTTTGAACAACTTTTACTATGGGACCAGATATGAAACCTCAAGAAAAAAACTGACACTTCCATTGAAATGTGCTTGATAGGTTAACCAAAATGTATGGAAACGTCGATTTTTTTCTTAAGTTTTCATATTTTTGCCTCATAGTAAGATTTGTTCATTAATAGATTTATGTTTTATTATTTTGTATCACCATTTTGATAGCCTGTATAAATTCAATCAGAGAACCGGTACACGTGCCATTTCCAGGCGGTTAACTACGATTGAATATGAAATTATGCAAACGAACGCATGCAACATTAATCAGATGCTGGTTGATTTAACGCCGGGATCGCTGTTGTGCGTGATGCACGGGGGAGATTTGTACAAGCCTGCGAAAGTACCCGGATTGAGGAAAATGGAACGGAGCTTAGTATAGTTGGGGAAATATTATTTGACCGACTGTTATCTTACTTACGACCTTTTGTTTTGCGTTAACACTTACTAGACAATCAGGCAGTCTAGCACTGTTCTATTGTTAATGATGCAAAACAAAAGGTCTTACGTAAGATAACAGTCGGTCAAATAATATTTCCCGAACTATATGTAGGAATAGTTACTAATTGGAATGAGGGTTTTCTCGAAAACGTATGCCACTAGTTGGCACCACTTAGCCGAAAGGTCCCGCTAAGAAACACAATTATCTAGCCCCAAAGAAAAACTAACTAGGAGGTATTCTTATTTTTTTATATAATTTTATTAACTCATATAAAACATTTAAACACAAAACTATAGGCACTCTGAGAATTTAGACAAGTTTTTGAACCTGACAACTCAGTGCTGCCGCTCTGGTGAACGTTATTTCAGAAAACCCTCATTAGGTTAGTTTTTAGGTTTTAGTCAATCTCCGTAGCCTAGTTGGTAGTGAGCCTGTCTACGAAGTTGCAGTTTACTGGTTGGAATCCCGGCGACGGCATTATTTGTGTATTTATTTATCACAAATATTTGTATTGGCTGTACATGCATTAAAGATCTATATATAACTAGTAATTTAGTCAACCTATATATTATGTATAAATATATAGGTTGACTAAAACCTGAAAACTGAATATCTAATACCTATAATTAACATTTTTTTGATAATGACAACATTAAAAAAAAAGCTAGCTCGAAAAGGTTCAAAGAGCAAAAACAAACAATTAAGTGAGCTTATAAATGTCAAACATTATAAACGACTGAAAAAATAAAGTAAGCATAACGTGGCAAAAAGGGCAAATGTACAGTCAACAACACACCTGTGAACCCAGGCAAAGTGCCAAAAATATGTAAACAGAACTTTATTGCCTGGACATAAAGGTGTGTATAGGTACATATTTCTGGCACTTTGTATGTATTCACAGCTCTGTTGTTGATTGTACATAAGTAAAATTATACTTCAGTGGGCTTTTGTTTTAAGAAATAAGTGTTCTGACCTTTTAATACATACAATGAACGTAATTATTTTCTCAAGAGGCATTGTAATGCCTTTACTTTAAGAAGCCTTTTTACGCCTTCCTCGGCTACCCACTTGTCTCGCTTTAGCTTCCGTTAACATGAATATTTTCTGGTCTAAATATAGGCGAATACTCGTATTCGCAAGATAAAGCTGAATTTTTGATTGATTTCTGTATAAAAATCCTCGATCCTGCAGAGATCCAGACAGACTATTGCCTGAGGGTCCTTCACGAATAGCTAAGCATAGGAAGAGCTGTTTAACGATGTCTATAAAAATATATAATAAGATACCAGCTGAACTACGATCGTTAAACACTAAACTATTTAAAAAAAAGTTGTTTCAATGGCTCTGTAACAAAACATTCTATAGTGTTAAAGAATTCCTGGACAAGTAGCAATTATTTGTATGATTATGTCTTAATTTTATTTATAGTTTCCTCTTTTGCATACCTTTTGGTTAAACATGTAAATCTACCACTTAAGCTTATTAACATCTGTATCTGGTAATGTTTATTGCAATAAAGTATTCTATTCTAAAAAATATAGAAAAGAAGTAGGGAGGTACTAGATAGACATCAGTCATAGCGATAAAAAAGACAGATAAATGTAGGTTTAGTCTAAGGCCGCTCAGGCTTAAAGTAAACGCTCGAGCGGGGGGTGCGGCGGGGCGTCCATGTAAAGGCGCATTCAGCGATGCTATTCTCTTATTCACACATTCGACGCTGCGTTCGTCAACGAGCTCGACATCGAGGCAGCCTTGTCTAAAATCCTAGCTGTTTTATTTGACATTAGGAATCGAGGCTGTGAGCGAAGTTGTGGTCGAGTTCGTCGCTGTTTTTCGTTAGAGAATACGAAGTTCATACATTAAACGTCAAACTCTCGACGCAGTGTAGTTCCAGCTCACGCCGCATTCGTCGCCGAGCACTAGTGTCGTTTAAAGTACATTAGTGAATACCATTTTTAGGCTCGACGCTGCCGCAGCACTGACGCAGCGCTGACAGCAAGGCGGTTTCCTTAGAGAATAACACTGCAGATCAAACGAGCATTCGCTATTCTATCCCCCCACTAGGGTGCTTCTTATTTTTGCAATGTTGTAGTGTGTTCTGAACAATAAAAGAGCTCTTCGCTCTCCCGATTGCATAATTCTATGGGGCACCCTCTCCTTTTGTTATTGGATAAGTAAACCATATTTGTAAAAAAAGAACAAATGTGGTTCACCAAATAACAAATTAACCCATAGAAAATTGCAATCGGGAGAGCAAAGAGCTCCTTTATTCGTTTGAACATCCTACAAAATTGAAAAAATAAGAAGCACCCTACCCCCCACTCTACGAAATTCGATCGTAACACAAAACGCGATTCGTAGACCGGGGGATAGAATAGCGAATGCTCGTTTGGTCTGAATGCACCTTTAAAGAAATGCAAACGTGTGCGTGTGGCCTGAGTGCACGCCGCTGTTCAAATGTCATAGGCTGCGGCTCCACTGACGTGGAGCGGAGCGGAGCAGTGCAAAATTGACCAATTACATTCTTCAAATTCAAAATTCGAAACACTTTGATGCGGTCTCATTGGCCGAGCTCCCACAGCTCCGCGTCAGTGGAGCCGACGACGTTCAAATGTTCTGTTCCTTCTTGTTTGAGTACCTCTGACACGTCGTCGGTTACCCGCTGGCGGTGCCGTTTCAGAGAAACCACCCTCAAACATTCGCGAACACTACATTCGAACGTCGTCGGCGGCGGACACGCGTCGGTCGCCGGCCGCCGGCCAGAAAAACCAGTATGCTTAGCCAAGTTGCCAAGCGCTAGCGCTTAGTAGCGTATCGTAGTTTTCCCTCTCTGTCACTCTTTCATATTAGAACGACAAAGACAGCTAGCTGCGATTGACGACTAAGCGCTAGCGATTGGCAACTTGGCTAAGCATCCTGGGCCTTAGACGCTCGACGCGCCGCTGCCCGCTCCGCCTGACGCGCTGCTCGACGCTCGTCACTCATGCCTTACGCTTACTGTCTCTTTGAGGATAAGAAAAGCTTAAATATCTAAAAATAGACAAGAATAGAGCTTTGTCTTTATTTTCCAGAAATAGGGGCTTTTTGTAACAAGGTTATTAGATATGTTCGTCGTTCATAAAGCACATTATTTGAATTATATCTAACTTTATTGTAAGTGATTATAACGATAACAATTGGACGTAGTTAGTAGTAGACTCAAAAAAAAAACTACTACTACTGTTCGTTTTGATGGTGTTAATTAAAGTGAAAGATTAATGTGGGTTGGTTCCTTTTCGCAAAACTACGGTCATTGTACACGTACAGTCGACATCGAAGATATAATTACGGCTTAAGTGCCAAAAATATCTTTAGACCACTCTATTGCCTTGACATTTAGGTTATGCAAATATATTGTGTCAAAAATAAATAACTATGTTTCTATTTCTATTTTCTATATTTTTGGCACCTAAATTAATCGTAATCATATTTATGACGGTGACTGTACGACTCAACATGAAAGATGGGAAACTGTGAGCATCGCATAAATAAGGCATTTTAACAATCAGTTAATTTTAAGTACGAGTCCGACTCTGTTACGTAACTCGATTATGTTTTGGCGATTCGCGCCAGCATATTAAATTTTGATTAAATGCTTTCATAACCACCAAAACGAGCTAGAATTTTTTTTTTAAATCTATAATATGTATAATGTGACTGTTTTCAAGGTTTGTCTTATGATTATGAATATTTTTTATTTGATTTAATAGTTTTATTTCTTGGATTAGTAAAATACGAAAATACACTGACTGTAAATTAAACCTTTTATTCTATCTAAAGAAACATTATGAACTGGACAATAAAATTTGTTTGATTTGGTCTGTTTTTTGATGAAAAAATAATCAAATAAACAAACTTGACAAACTAGAATGGCACAGAAAATATATTCTCGCTAGAATACGGAGAATATTGTTACAGAAGAACATATTATGATAATACTGCAAAATAAAAATGCATTTCTGATATCCTTAAGTTGCGTTCAGGTTTAGAGTATTAATAGCTGATAATTTTGTTGTATGTAATACAATCACCAAATCACCAAATTATAAATTTAAAACAACCAACTTCAACCGATTTCTCCAAGATCCTAATCATCTGTGGTCTCCATCATTGGTTTCCTATCATCAAATCTTACTTTGTGAATGCAAATTCTTGTAAAGGAATGAAAATTACCAAAAGCGCCATAGATTTACCTATAACATTTATATTACCTATATATTTGTTTATTTTGTTGAAACCAAAGTTTACACGACATTACAGTTTATACCAATGCGTCATGAAACTAAAATTAAAAGAGATACAGATAAAGGTATATATATTACAAAACCAACATTACATTAATTAGATTTAGGCGACACAACTGCATGGCTCCATTGCGTCGTCTGAAGGTGCATGCAGACCAAAAGAGCATTCGCTGTTCTAACCCCCTACTCTACGAAATTCGATCGCCACACGAAACGTGATTCGCTGATTTCGTGGAATGGGGGATAGAACAGCGAATGCTCTTTTGGTCTGCATGCACCTTGAGCCGGCGTAGGGTTCGGCAGATTACTCGCTCGATGACAAAAATAAATTTTAAAATCGGTACACTATTCTCAGAGATATCGGGTAAAAATACAACAAAAAAAATCTGTCGAATTGAGAATCGCCTCCTTTTTTGAAGCCGGTTAATAACGTATTTACAAATCTAAAATATGCCTCCATTTCTAAAATCATTTCTAGGTGAAACAGGAACAAACGTGCCACGCATACAAACATCAATCAAGTGATGTTGATTTAACGTCAGAGGATCATTGTTAAACGTGATCCACATAAGAGATTTAACACGCACTGGGATGTGGGGAACAATGGAAATGAATAGAGAGTGGATAAAGCTGATACATGTTATTTAGTAATCTCATCATCATCATCATAATCAGCCTATGATAGCCCACTGCTGGACGTAGGCCTCTTCTATTAAATATGCGTATAGACGCATTAGGAGGTAAATGCCCGTAATCGCCACGCTGGGCAAGCGGATTGGCGATCGCAGTAATGAGTCCATTATGATGACCATCCATTTTCATATGTTCTGTTTTGTAATCTATTCCTGTTGTTTCTCCAATAAATAAAATAAAATAAAATAAAATGACGTCCTCATCGATCTTTGATCAAATAATGGTCAGTGACAATCCCTTAGTCAACTCTTATGACACCCGCAGGAGGAGTTGGGGGGTGACAAATGTATTCTTACTGCCGAAAAAGTAATCTAGAACGATAATTATACAAGGTGGATGATGAGTAACCCGACAAACTTGAAAGGTGAATTCCTGGCCACATTTTGAGACTATGATATCATATGAACATAAGTCACTGAAAAATGCCTAGACGATTAAAATTTTCACACTAATAGCTTCTATCCACTCTAGCATCTTGACATAATTATTCAATGATTAGAAAATGAGACAAAAGTTTTCGAAAAAGTTCAACTAAAAAATATTAAATAACCCTTTTTTTAATAAAATAATTAGTGCCACAAAATGGTCTCCAATTCAGCATATTGCAGTCCAGTGCTGGTCTTCTATTGAAGCCATTAGTAAGGTCACGGTTGGTAACATAAATTTAATGATGGCAACCCTCTTAACTTAATATATCAATATCAAGCGTATATTTAGCACAATTTTCACAATCATTTTTGGAGGTTATTGAGCTCACGTTAGTCCACGTTCACGTTTCATATATGTCTTCAGAAAATTAAACAATCAAACATATCAATAAAAATAGACCCGTACTCAGAACACCAGAATCCGTAGCAACGAATAATCCGGAACAAAATTGCCTTCCTTTTTTCTGGGTCTGTCAAGATTAAGCGCTCGAATATCCAAAAATAGCTCGTGGATATTAGGTATGAGGATATTGAGTTTTCTTGACGATGTTACTATTAAGTCTTCATCATTTTATCCGAAGTTGTCAGACAAGGCAATCAGTTTAGCAGGGAAATTTAAATACGTTAAGAGGCGTGAAAGTGTATTTTACTACACGTATACACGCTGTTTTTTGAGTCACTACTAACCTCGCACACATCGTTTATATAGGTTATACAAATTGTATTTAACAACTTTTAGTATAAGAAGCCGAAATCGTGAAAAAAATCACAGCTGGTAAGCGCACTGGAAAAAGTCAGATGGTCAACTACATCTACAAATCTAAGTCATACATTTTCGACGACGATATATCGCGGTTTGTTAACAAATTGTATGCTGGGTCTTTGCAACTGTAATTTTCAAACAGTAGGTATTTACAATACGATTAAATGTAAAATTGAAATGCATGTGCTTCAGATGCACCGAATGATTACAGCAGCAACAAGGGTGCAAAGATCATTGTTAATGTTCATAGCGCAGATACGAGTTCGTAATCCCTGAAATCTACGTAGGAAAACGATAGGTAAATAAGCAGCGAGCATTGCAAGTTTTATTGGTGTATTCCTGGCCATACTTAGAATCGTTATAATATATAAAATGGCCTACTATTCAGCTTGGTTACAGAGATAATCTAACTTTCTAGTAAGTTTTTCAACCAACGTCAAACAGGAGGATGTTCTCAATTCGACTGTATGTTTTTTATGTTTATCATCGTAACTCGTTATAAAACTTCTTTTTGATTGTACCATCGTTTGCACATGTACATGCACAAACCCCGTTTTGAAATATATAGTAGGTGGGTTACAGTTTAGTTTATAAATACAGATTGGAATATTTGGGTTTTAACGAACCATTCGGTTCAAAGAGATAATAATTAGGCCAATGTGTTTATTCAAATAAAATATCCAGATATAAATGTGTCTACGTGTTTTTGTCGGAGTACTGACTGAAAGCCACTTGTAACTGATGTTTTAGTCTAAATAATTTATTCAAAGTTTGATTATTCATCCAATCATTTTTAATTGCCTGAATAATCAACTCATTATTCAACCAACTGATCTCTTAAAAGCTCCATCTCCCGGGACCGTCGGCTATTTCGGGAACTGACCATAAATTTCAGTTTAATATTTTATGACTCTTGTTTACTTCTGTTGCTTTTCTTTTATGCTGAGCGAAGTGGAGTTTGAGGTATCCGGACATTAAAAGTTGCCGTTTTGGCTTCTGAATAATGGGCATTTCTAACGCAAGTTATAAAAAAGTTGGCTTCTATGAGAAGACATTTATTTAGCATTGAATATTGTATGGTCATGTGACTACCAATATTAGTAGGTACATACAATTCCACCGCCAGAAACGTTTAGATCTTGTTACCTCAATAATTACGGCAGTGTAAAAATAATGTACATTTATTTTGACGCATCTCTTTGACCAATATTTTAGGCGTGACCGTATGTTGAATAAAATCACGCTTAAAAGGTTGCTAGCTTTTTTGAAGTCGATTAAAAATACTGCACATGCTGCTACAAACATGCTAATGTGAATTACATTTTTGAAAAAAATGTAATTCACAAAAAAATCAGATTATATTGACATTTCTCTGGAATTGTCAAAATGTCGTTTGATGCTTTGTGTATGTCTTCGAATTTACCTGACGATAAACCTACATGATTGGAAACATTTTCAAATTCCAATAGATGTAAGAGGCGCGACGAAATAAGTAATCCCCTGGCCAATGGGACGACCACTTATCTGGGATGCTACATGTGTGGACAACTTAGCGTCGTTCCATCTAGCCACCACGTCATGAAATTTTAAAGCTCCGTAAATGTGCTGGTCTAGCAACCAATCACGTATTTGTGGCGTTTGCGGTAGGAGCCCAGGATGCTTAGCCAAGTTGCCAATCGCTAGCGCTTGGTAGCGTATCGTAGTTTTCCCTCTCTGTCACTTTTATATTAGTGCGACAAAGACAGTTAGCTGCCTTTCGTTTACGATTGACGATTAAGCGCTAGCGATTGGCAACTTGGCTAACCACCCTGGGGCTCTGGGGCCGTGAAGCCGAGATTCCCATACAAATTTTAACTTCATTAAAAAAACATGAAGTCAACTTGTGACCATAAGGCTAGCTCGTTTCTAGGCCAAAAAATATAACTATTCAGCATGGGATGTAGGCAGCAGTATTTTTAATCACTATCATCACTACATAGTAGGTATAGAATAAAGTCACTTTTTCTGTCCCTATGTCCCTTTGTACGCTTAAATCTTTAAAACTACGCAACGAATTTTGATGAGATTTTTTTAATAGGTAGAGTAATTCAAGAGGAAGGTTTTTATGTAGGTATAGTACCCGTGCGCAGCCGGGGCGGGTCGCTAGTTAATTATAAAACTCACCTGATGATGTGTTTGCACCACCACAGCCCTAAAAACTATGGACGCGTCCTGCACACGGGTCTCCAAAGGACGCTCCGCGTACTTCGGGCATTGCCCATCACAAACTATTGTTCTACACAAAAACAACACTATCACCAACAAGTCTCCATTGGACATACGTCCTAGCACTGGTCGCAGCATTTTGACAATATTTGGTAACGTGTTAGGTTACATTTTCCTTTGATTATCTAACGACGTTGATGCGTTTCGTTCGTCGTCTTCGGTGACGTTTTCGGCTTTGCATGATTTATCTGGAACAATGTAAATCTTGATTAATTGTATGCAGCTTATTTTAAAATCATGTAATACTTATACTGTTCGTAGAAAAAAAAGTATAAACAATATATTGATTTAAACTTTCACGATTATAACTCATATTTTAAAGACAATCGGGTCTTAATCGCGTAAACTTACGCTTAATTATATCCTGACGTTTTGGGCATGACGTTACACCCTGTGGTCGCAAGCAGACTAAAACGTCAGGATATAACGCGTAAAGTTTACGCGATTAAGACCCGTTTGTCTTTAAAATAAAAGTATAAACAAGCCTAAAAACTTGGATTATTTTATATTTGAAACTTTTAAAAAATCTGCCAATGTGTTTGACGATATATTGTGTCAAAGACGTCAAATGACATGGAAAGTGAGACATATTTGTTTACACATTCTTGTTTTCTACTGACGTTTGTCATAGTTTATATCGTGTAATAAGTACCTAGTTTATTGATACATTTTTGACGTTATTATAATTATGTATCTACTTCTCGTAAGCTCGAATGAACATGCTCTTTTGGCTATAAACTATATCGAAATACACATACCAATTAGATACTACAAAATTGCCAAAAAAATATTACAAGAACTCACTCGAAACCTTAGTGTACGTACATATTATTACTATGTACCTAGTGGAATAGGAATGGTACATTTATGTGATAACCAGTGATCAGTTTTTTGGATTCACCCTCGCGGGATTTCGCGTATAAAAAATTACGGGTGTGACTATAAAAAAAATGAATACGATTCTATTACATTATGAACAGTAACATGGCAGATTGCATGGAAATACGTATAAATAATCTTTATTTTTCAAGTTACTACAGGAAACCCGCCGGGGGAATCCAAAAAAACCGATCACTGATGATTACGCATCATCTATGTTGATATTATACTAATGTAATCAATTCTCCATTTACCTATTAAATATCATTGCTACCCTACACAATCGGCAATCTACGCACGAGTTCCTTGTTATTACCAAGACCTTCAGTAAATAGTCAGGAAGTATTAGTTCGTTTTTCTTATGAAATAACCTGTCTGATCCATTATCGCGACGTGTGATTGACAAGACGATTCATCTTGCCCTTGTTTCAACGAAGGCACAGTGCACACTCCACTACAGCGCGGAAACGATTTATTATTCGCTATCGATTCTTTTTTATGCTGCCAAGTTTACCTTTCAAGTGAGTTGCTTAAGTTAAACGTTAAAGGATCAATATTAAAAACAAAAAATTAAGCTTATTGATCAGATGGTGATAAACCACTCGAGTAATCTGATGAATTGTAGCACTACTTACATTAAAACATCACCAGATACAAATCGAGTAATAAAATACCAATAGTTAATGGCCTTACAAATATTTAATTTTTATTTATTAGAAAATTTTGCATATAATACATGACACATGCAATCTAAAAGACAAATAATGTGTAGATATTTGTCTTTTAGATCAAAAATACTCGCCTTTATTCATAAGGTATAATTATTTTATTACGTGTTCTTTCACGTTCCTTTTATGTCAAAATAAACTTCTATATTTAGTTTTATTTTTAAAGTCTATGTTTTGAAAATCGTCTAAAAAAACACAAAAATAGTCAGAACTTGTCAAAGACAATTATGGCTTAAATGTGTACACTTTCTTCATCTTAAAGCTTTGCATCGTTCTTCCAAAAACCGTGTATAAATATAATTACATTTAATCTACATTGTATAGATGTTTAGTCAGCCGCCGTAGCCTTGTTGGTAGTGACCCTGCCTACAAAGCTTCGAAAAAGTTTCGAATCCCGACGGGCATTATTTGTGTATTTATTTATCACAAATATGTGTTCTTTGGCTGTCTATGTATTTAGTTAAGTATCTTTGTATTTAGTTATTTATCTATATATTATATATATCGTCGCCTTGTATCCACAACACAAGCCTTAATTGAGGTTGATTTGTGTAAGCTGTCCGTGTCCCAAGATATTTATTTATAAGTCCATTCGCATAATACTGTGGCGCTTGATTTTTGCGCAACGACTCAGCACATTATCTGCCACATTACCCACCGCTTGTATCCGGACAAATGATCTGACACACGCAATATGGAAGCAGAAATTAAATTCTCATTCATCATCGTTTGGACACTTAAGTACTTCCATTCGATTAATGACTATTCATTCATAAGCCTATATACTGTGTAACGAATAACTACTCGTACACTATAAGTTATTTGCTTTCCTGAGGACGTAATAACAAATACAAAATATGTTACGTGAAAACTTGATTATATGAAGGGTCCACGGAAAAAAAAATGTCCAGTGCTTCAAAAACATCAGGGCAAATTCAAACCTGATTCTGTTAAAAGTGAGGTGAGGTTTTTCCTTCAGTAATTTGAATTGACTAGACATGTTCTTTCCGAAGACCCTTCATATTTTGATGTTTTCATAGACAGCAAAAAAATCATATTTTAAAGATAAACGGGTCTTAATCGCGTAAACTTACGTTTAATTATATCCTGACGTTTCATTGAGTCTGCCTGCGACCACGGGTGTAACGTCATGCCCGAAACGTCAGGATATAATTAAACGTAAGTTTACGCGATCAAGACCCGTTTGTCTTTAAAATATGAGTGTTAATCGTGAAAGTTTAAATCAATATAATTATAGCAAAAAAATCATTTATCGAAACAAAAAAAAGTTATGCTGTGTATTTATTTCGTAGCAAGTAAGTTTCATGATTCGGTTCGAATATGGACAGATTATTATGCATAATATAGACTCCATTTTTGTATACGGCGACAGTCGTTGGGGTTAAACTGAGGAGCGATAAAGGAAGTTGTGAAAGTTTTAGTGTCTAGTTTCATAAATTTAATGTGATTGGACAAGATTACCTTGATAAGTGTGTAAATTGATAAATAAATAAATTTATATTAGTTCTACTTAGGAACATAACTTATTAATTGTTATTATAGGTCATTTGAAGAAATGTATTTATGAATGTCAGATGGCTGAAAATATATTTAGAGGGAGCAACATTTCGTGATAATGTGTTTTACTGAATTATAAATAATGTTTAATATTCCGAATAAATGACAATTCCAGTTCAGCCAAAAACGACGAAAGACTAAAATAAAGTATTTACCTAATACTCGTTGATCAGTTTAATGTATAGGTATAAATATTTTATTGCCTTTACTATAGTAGACAATACATAAAATACAGCTTTTCACTTATCAATTTGTAACTAAGTTCTGTTTCTAACGTAGTATGTAATCTCGATTATAATTTATTCAAGTTAAACATATGTGACACAAATTGAAAAGGTTACATGTACAGTATTTACAAGCATGTAGATACGTCTTTATGGATTTAACCCTAGAAATGAATCCTCTATTTCATGAATAATTAACACATCCTTACTGTTCAAACAAAAGATAACATGCCAACCGTAAAGTATACGTGACTTTGTTTTAGCTACAAGTAACGTAAGTATTAAGAACCTATATTTGTCTATTTACATACTATAAAAATATCCAAAATCGCTTATCCCTTTCCGACCGGTTTGATATAATCCTGCAAATTACTTTGCAAAAATCCTGTCACCAAGTAAATTGTATTTTCGAGCTCAAACCTATACCGATCGAATCTGCAGACACTAGCCGACACATAAAATTAGCAAATACCTTAGGGCGGCCGCATCAGTCAGTCGCAAGACAGCGTTGAAGATGGCGATGTATTTTGGTGGGAGTAGGTGCACATGTAAGTTCGTAATTTCGTATATTTGCGGTAACAAACATTCTATTTATTGAGTCAAACGTTTTTATTTAGCACAAATTAGACTAAAATTAAGTGTTTTTGTGTAAACAATATGCCCGTAAATAATAATTGCACAAAATTGTAGGTTCGGACGGAGCTCGTCATAAATATTTGCACGGATATGCATAATCGGTCTTTGCGCATAAAATGAAACCAAGAAAGATAGTCATATGTTTTGAAGAATTGGTTACATATTTCGTCTAATTCGTTAGGTATATATTTCATCGTATTTTAATTAGCGTATCCAAGGAACTGGGTTAATAATATCTTGTATTTTCATCTTTGTTAGGCACTCCATAGGTGTCCATACCTAATATCTCTCGAATTGCTTTGGCCTTGCTATTATGAATGTTGCTCTTTTGAATTCTTCTTAAGTTTTGCTTATTCGTGGATGAATGAAGAAAACACATTGTAGAAGGACGTCCAATCTTGATAGTTTTCGGTAAACTTTGCTATGTCTATCTTCGGAAGCTTCACATCATCACTAAAGCTAGGTGCGAGATTACTGCTAATTCTGCTTGTGCACGACGTAGTACTTTCTAGCATAAGGTTTTTAAGTATTTAACCACAAATATTTTCTTGTTTGGCTATTTTAAAACCCGTTAATTCCGTTCACATCTTTAAATCTATTGTTGAATTACTGTGGAAAACTCAATGTGTAGTAAAAATCGTTTTTCTTGTGTGAATATGTATAATGTAATGTAATTTACCTACAGATTCTTCGTTTTTCCCAGTCAGTAAAAGTATATATTGCAAATAGTATTGGTTATTACACATCGACTCCAAAAAATCGTTGCTTTAATCCATTCATCATATTATTATTAGCATTGATAATACATTTTTATCTTCTCGAAATCATGAAGTGAAAATTTTGATTTTTATTTTCTTATTTACCGTCTAAAAGTAGCTTTCACATTTAAAACTCATTTATTTACGTTTGACATCCATCGTTGGGTCACCAATTTACATAGGTGTGCGAAAATTCAACTCAATCTGCCCAGTAGTAGTGTCAGAGTAAATCGGTTGTAACAGACGGACAGATGGACACGCCCAGTGATCTTATGAGGCTCCGTTTTTTTTCTTCTTGTGGTACGGAACCCTAAAAATATAAGATCGCTCATAATAGGAAGTTTTTTCATAAATAATGTGTTTTATTAATGTTTTTATGCATGTCCATACTAATTTGCAAGATCTTGCATTTACGTATAGATCCTGAACGTCACTTTCGTGCATGCGATTTTTTTAATGATAAAAGGCAATTCGATTTTTTTAATTATTTTTTACAAGTATACGAAGATAATTTAAAACGATCTGCATACATTTTTCATAAGATTTTAGAAAATGTTTGTCTCGGTCGTAAAGGGTTATTTAGCCCACACACATTATTAGTCCACTGCTAGACATAGGAACTCTACTCCTATTACGTACGGTCAGCTGTGTGGTGACAGAAGTAAGAATACATTTGTCAACTCCTCCTGCGGGTGTCGTAAGAGTCGACTAAGGGATTGAAGTGTCACTGACCACTATTTGAAAAAAGATTGATGATGGGCAGCCGCGTCATCATCATAGTGCCCAGCGTGGCGATTATGGGCATTTACCTCCTAATGCGTCTATACGCATAGTTAATAGGAGAGGCCTACGTCCAGCTGTGGACTATCATATGATGATGATGAAGTGCAAAAATATTGTATCGAAAGAATCATCTTTCTAATGTGTGTGACAAGATAAATGTGCTTCTTAAAAATGTTGCAATTACCTGCTTTATAGCGATGAGACCGCCTGTTGTGTACTCTCTATGTATATAATCTTTTGTTTTAACCATGTTTTCTTTTTTGTTCAGGTGTGCAATAAACAGTATTCTATACGTATCTATCTATTTATCTAATAAATATGACAGCCACATAGCGGAGGGCCGCAGACCCGACGATTAGTTTCTACAACATACGAAGGCCAAAGGCCGAAAGCCCGGAGCGTCCCTCCTTGGCGCACTCGCCTGCGAAATCTAAAACAGAGCTGAACATAATGAATGATCAGACCAAATGAACGGTCAGTGACACTTCAATCCCTTAGTTGACACTTAGGGCACCTACAGGAAGAGTTGGGGTGGTGACAAATGTATTCTTACTGCCGTCACCCCGCGGCATTGTGTAACCCATGCATCCTTATTTTTTTTAATCTAGTTAACAGCTTTATAACCTAAAAGTGCAAGTGTTTTACCGTAAACTGCTGTTCTCGTGATTAATAAAAAAAAACATAAAAAAATATACTTTAGACATTTTTTTTCCACACTTAATTACATCTTATACGGACTCGGGTATCTTAGTATAGTCAAACATGGCAGTTGTAGAGCAAAAAGTGTATTTTTTATATTTAAATTGGTTTATTGTTTATTAAATAAAACAACTTAGAAAGAATAGGCTGACGTAAGAAACTAGATTTCTAGTCGCAAAATAAAAATTTCCTATGCAACATTTTCACAATTTTTTTCCTAATTTTTCTACTCGGATTCTGTATATTTTTCTCAGAATCAGCCCCAATCTTCGTTCTTCTTCTTCTTCTACCTAGCGTTATCCCGGCCTTTGCCAGGGTCCGCTTTCCTGCTACATTTCCTCCACTCCAGCTCCAATCATCGTTAATTTAAAATAAACGGCTGGTCTTTTAGTGTCACTTTTTCGTAACAAAAAGCAATCAGGTAGCTGCCCTAACTAACCTACTAACTATTTCCGTACTTAAATCGAATATTTTTTTGAAACTCTTATTCAAATCAGATCCAATTTTTTTTGACAATACGTACGTACTTACGCGTAGAGTACTCGATAGTACATTGCAACAATATAATATACTTTGGTAAACCAGTGAATAAGACCACGTTGCTAAAAGCTCGGAAAGTTATTAAAACAGATGACACACAGAATCCTATTGTGATCTGCAGTTACTATTCCCTCTAATTCCTTCATTGTTTTATCCATTCTGCGAGACAAATTCGAAACAAAAAATTCCGTTCGATTTTGTAGTGTTATATTATAGTCTCGCAAATGCGATGTTAAATTGTAATTTTTGACTAGTTTGGCAAGTGTAAATTGGATAAAGAATAAACCATAATGGGAGTAACCATAACGGTATCATATCCGACATAGATTTTATATGATGTTGTGATAGCATAAATAAATGAATATGAATATGTGTCCAGTATTGGACTGAAATAGGTTGATGATAATGGAGATCATCGAAAGTGGGCATACATCTTTGTGTAAACTTTAGAGGGCAGTACAATAGCTTCGTGTTTATTAATCAATAGGTAACATGCAAAGTTAAGACTAAACCACAGCCCATACAAATGTATGGGCTGTGGTTGTACCTACACCTCCCTTAAAATTTTGAACTACAATAATACTAATTGATCGATTTTGTACAGGATTATTATCTTATTTTGATGGACTTGGACTATATTAAATCTGGTCCATTGTCCCTCATCCAAAAAAAAAACACTCGTAGATCACGAATCCGCCCCAATTTCACAATATTGACAAGTCCTACAATTGTAAATCTACGGTTTCTCCAATAGGGAGCGTCTATAGGCTACAGTAACCGCTCACCATCGGAAGGGCCGTGCGTTTTTTTGCCACCAGCATAAAAATTAGTGCAGTAACTTTAATAAATCAGCAGTAAATAGCTTCTTTTATGCAAAGCCAAATTACAATTGTCACAAAAATCACGACAATTGTAGCGAAATTCCGACATAAGCCGAACCTCATGTCAAGAATTAATGAAAATTGTACTAAACCTTGCGACAATTGTCACGGGTTTCTAAAAATAAAAAATAGTTTATTAACGATATAATAACGTTATTAGTAATAATTTTATGTTGGTGGCAAACAAGCACATGGACCGTCCGACAGTAAGCGGTAGCCGTAGCCGACGGAGGCCTGTGACGTCAGTAACAGTGATATTTTACAATTGTCACAATTGTAATTATGGTGAAATAGGCCACAGGAAAATATTCGAAATATCCTTATGTAATTCATTAATATACGGAATATAATCCGGTTTCAGAGTTTTTTTCATGAATAACTATCACGGTTAATTAAATCAAAAATTAAAAAAAAATTGCATTTTTTATTATACTCATCATGCTGTTTCATATACGTTTTTTCTGCGATATATTCCCATCTAAGCTAATAAGTAAGGAAAACTAAAATAACTGAACATTTGTAGACCACGACTAATCAAACAGAAATTAAAAAGTTTCAATCCCTCTACCTTACCTACATTACGTAAGGGTTTCACTAAAATTAACACTAAGTACCTACCGCCGAGTCATTGGGAGGTTTTGTTGTACCTAATTGTTTTTGGTACACAATGTTTTTGTACTCAAAAGCTGAGAGCATTATGTTGGCAATTAGTCATGTTTGTTGTTGTAGCTACAAACGCTTTTGATTAATTTACTGTAGTAATTTTGTTTATATTCTAGAGGTTTGAATAACAGGCAGGTAGAGTAGGACAAATCGGGGTATTTACGGGACGGTTATATAGGGTGTTCTACGAGCCACTGAAAACCTTGAACGGGGTGATTTAGTAGGCTATACTGAACAACTTTTAGTATGGGGCCCATCACGAAAACTAAAAAAAAAATTGTCTTTTTCATACATTTTGACAGATTTGGTCACGACATTTTATATGAAAAAGGCAAATTTTTTTTTGAGATTTCTGGGTTAGCTCAATAGTAAAAGTTATTCAGTTTAACCTACCAAATCACCGTTCAAGGTTTTCAGTGGCTCGTGGAACACCCTGTATTTTAAACCAACCACAACAAGAGAAATTACACGTGTAAAGTTTTCTTTTAATACACTTCTACTGATAAAATAGCTCTTGTTTACTTGTATAATGAAACAAACTATGAAAATGTGTCATTTCTCCATATTTTAGTGAAGAATGACTTGCTGCCTTCGAAATAGCAATGTACAAGTTACAGAACATTCTTTAAATTGCAGGAACATAACTCGAAAGTTTCCAAAATTTTTCATGACAATGTAATAGTAAATTCCCATTGATATTATTTCTATGAGAACTTTTTCTATACCGCAAAAAAGTAAACAAAGCAATCAATATAACTCATAAGGCACGTATCTGGTTTGATTAGACTATATTTTGTTAAATTTAGATTCCCGAGAACATTATCTATGGAAGTTTCGCAACTAATGAAACTTCTCAGGACAATGCTACTCGAAAGTCAAATAACTGAGTTTCATATATTTATTCCAACTTTTCACTTAATAATATTCAAATACAAGAAATACGAGTATGTACAATACGAAATTCAGGGAAACATAACAACTCGGCGTAATATTTTAAACAGAACTTCACTAGTCCTTGAGACTGCATGTGACCCTACGACCTTTGCGTAAACAAAATTAACGACTGTATTTAACGAGCGCACACGCACTGAGATGACACTTCCAGAAAAACACCCTACATAATTAAGTTATATCCATTAGCAGGAGATCGTGCCAAATCAGCCATCTCTCGCTAATCCGTGGGGCTAATCCGTATACGCTGACGGCGCTTTCTGATCCTATCTTGAGGCTCTTATCCTTGGGCCACGAAGAAGCGCTCAGAAAACGCTCGAATTGGACAAGAGCGATGAGCGACTTCTTAACAGTGTTTTAGGGTGACACATGATTACACATTATCCCCCTTATTCATAAACGTTTGTTAACTTAACAAGCCGCTAATAATTGTTTGTCCCTTTTGCTCTTATGAACACATTGTTAAGACCGAAAGGGACAAACAATTATTAGCGGCTTGTTAAGTTAGCAAACGTTTATGAATAAGGGGGTATGTCTCTTTGTCTATTGAAAATGGCGTTTGATATAAATAAAATCGCGTCCAATTTTATTACGTACGCATGTTTACGCATCACATACTCAACCAAACAGCCAATTTCTGTAGACAACATGTATGCGTGCGTTATTTAATGGGTATTTTACCCACCCGTATAAAAAAAATCTCAAAAACTTGATAATTTTAGGTACTACCTATCACAAATAGGGAATAAATTATTATCTTTGTTGTTATGATTCTTTTGAAGAAACTGAAATAAATTATGTACATATTAATTTCTCCAGCATGTATACAGAAAACACTATCCCCCTTATTCATAAAAGTTTTTTAACTTAACACACCGCTAAAAATTGTTTGTCCCTTTCGGTCTTAATAATGTGTCCGTAAGAGCAAATAGGACAAACAATTATTAGCGGCTAGTTAAGTTAACAAACGTTTATGAATAAGGGGGTATAGATTTTTTGCATTTCAATAAAGAATTCAAAACTTTTTTAGTTTGATAAACACTGTTGCAACATTTTCAGATATGTACATAAAAAATCACACTAAAGTAAAAAAATGGAAATCCGCTTTCGCTAAAGTTTTAAAAATGTTTCAGTCTAAAAAACCCTTTGTTTTAAACGTTGTTCAAACTAAATAAAAAAATGTTTCGTTTTTCTATTTATACATGTTTTGCCTAAAGAATGTTGCGTTGTTATTTCCATTTTTTTCCTAGCTCCAATTTTGGCCGCTCAGTGAATTTTCCGCAACAATCTCAAGATGATTATCTAAAACGGTCAAGTCTCTGACTTAAAACCTCTAAGGGAAGATTGGGCGGGTTCGAGCCGCGGAAAAACTTAGATGCGTCTACGATAAAAATGTAACACGAAACTATGCTATCCTGTCGAGTAAAAAAGGAACTACTATGTTAGAACACCGCGTTTTTGCTTGTTTTCTGAACTGGATAAAGTGGTATAAAGTTTCGGCTTACGGCAGATAAGTGGAGGGATTGGGGAGTTATAAAAACTGGGAATATTGGTTACTACATTTGAACAAGTCCTAACATGTTCTGTCACACTACGTGGTACGTATTGGAATTGCCGCTCATATACAGTTGAAGCAAGAATATATTTGTCATCACCCCAACTCTTCCCGTGGAAGTTTTAAGAGTCGAGTAAGGGATTGAAGTGTCACTGATCATTCGTTTATAGAAGTTTGATGATGGGCTGTAGTGTCAGTGTGTCAGGATAATTTTAGCGCTGTCGTAACTTTTTACACTCGATTCGAATCGAATGAAATATATGCGTTAACCTTTATTGCCTACATTATAAATACATCATAATCATATCAGCCGAAAGACGTCCACTGCTGAACATAGGCCTCCCCAAAGATTGCCACAATGACCGGTCCTGCGCCACCCGCATCCAGCGGACTCCTGCGACCTTCACCAGGTCATCAGTCCACCTTGCGTGATCAGATTAAAAATGAGACCATCCGCAGCAGAACCAAAGTAACCGAAATAGCTCTCCGAATCGCTAAACTGAATTGCTATAAACACAGTTTTACCTGTTTTACCTTTACCTTTAAATATAGGCGTTAAACCCTAGACTATTTATATATAGGGTGTATTTGAAGTAATTCAGTATTATATTATTGATTTATGTGAACAATGCTTTGCTTAAATTACTTTCTTAAATGCACCACCTACAATATTTCTGCGTCGCCTCAAGTTTTAATCTGCTAAGCAATGTCTTATGGAATCAGTTTACCTTTTGTACGATTATATTTTCTTTTGTGTAATATATCCGCGAAATAATATATGTGTTATGTGTATCTGTTTGGGGATTCAGCGTAGAATGATATATTTTTGGATTACAAGTAAGAATCGAAGATTCATGTTTTTTTTTAAACTACACTAGATAAGGTGATGAGCGTATATTTTGTTTAAAATACGGGTACTCAAATGTTGAAAGCAATTTAATATTTTTCCAAAATAAAAAGAAAAATCAGTGTTTTTAAAAGCGAAAACCATTTTAATTTAAGCTAACGCAGTATAATGATGCATTTCAATTCAAACAGCGTAGCTTAATTTATGAAACCATTCATTTGCGCAATTTGCCAAATATTTCCGTAAATTAAGAGGCATTATTTCAAACCGAATATTAATGTTTGTTTCCAAATAGATGTATTACCCAGGACTTCCAATAAAATAATAATTTTGGAAAAAGGGTTATACCTGTATGCGTTAACAATTCATCTGGTGTCCAGTAGTAATTCCGAGTGATATCCGAGGTCTAGGAGCGGGACATATAAGACAAGACCCATGTGTGTAACCATTTTGTTTAACTTAGACCATTATGTGTAACTTAGACCCTTCAAAAGAGTTTGTTGCTGTTCCAATTTGAATAGTTAATCATTTGACTTGACTTGACATGTGAAGAAGAAATATTCTGCTAACCACTTGAAGGGCGTACGGAGCTTTCTTCATATAAGTATGGTTTCTAAGCTCTAACCACGCTTTTTGCTTTAAAACCATCAGTAAGCTTAGTATCTGATTAGTGCGAGTATGTCGCCGCGAGATATACTTCTGGTCATTTACTTACTAAATAAAAAACATATAACATGAATCTCTCAAATCCTCAGCGCAGGTTTTGTCAAGTGAGAACAAAAAATTAAGCAGCACAAAACAAACAAAGCTATCCGTAACAGGCTTTTTCATAAATAATCCCTTAAACTCCAAATGCCTATGAAATTATAAACTACCGGTCAAACCAAATAAATGGTGGCGACTTCCTTGCACAACGCATCAGTATTGCGATACAGCGAGGAAATGCCGCCAGCATCCTCGGTACGATGGCCCTCGGCCAATCTTAAATATAGGTTAGGTTAAGTAGATTAGTTACATTTGATCTATGTACATAAATTGTAGTTTTGAAAATTAATAATGTAAAATAAAAAACATAAAAAAATGAGGGAAAGTCTATCTCGCGGCGACAAACTGTCGCACCAACCATGTGCTTAGCCTAAGGAATTCATCGAAATTAGAAGACCGAGGAAAATGTTAAAGTCAGTTCTTTATTATTTCCCATGGAAACCTCTTAATTCATTATTCAAGTAAAAAAAAAAAATTTTTTTCTAATTTTAACTGTTTATTCATAAGAAAATAAGTAACGTTACCATGTTTTAGCTTAGTACAATCTTTAAAGTTAAAGATTAAGTATTTACTAAACATTTACTGTTTACTTACATATTGTATGTTGTAGTTTATCTACTTATACATTATTGAGATCTTGAAGGAACATTTTCTTAATAATATTCTTAGTTTGAGTTGGTTTACTCTCCATACTACTTATAATATTTCTGGGAAAACTGTTAGTTCGCGGTTCTTTATGAAATTTGAAAGGAAATGCGCATTTTGAGTGTAGAACATTGTTTACTAGATATCCACTCAATTGTTTCATGCAACTGTGGTTGCAAGCTGTCAATTTGTATGTATAAAATAAGAGTAGTTGTCAAATACACAACGAGCGAGTGTCTAACATAAGTAAAGCCTATTCATTCATGGCTTTACTTAAGCCTGATTAATCAACGTAACTAGCTATCATAGATGACGAAAAATAAATCAGTCCAACCCTAGGTAATATCCCCTAGGTAATATCAAACATTACGACGTCAAAATAAAAGAATATTCTTTTTCTTAGAATATGCTTTTATTTTGGCGTCGTAATGTTTGATATTCTACGTAAGTAACCTAACTAAATCCATCTACAAATAGTACAAACTATCCCAAAAAGTAACAAAAACAATCAAAACGTATCAAAATACAGGTTTCATATTGGTGTTAAAAAAAATAGAAAAACCGAATGCATTCCCTTCCAAACTGAACCTCTTGAACATGTTACAGAAAATATATTAAAAGCACTTGCAGGAATAGTGCAAAAGTTTTTAAATACCGACTTTCAACGTAGAATTAAAATTTCAGCGCGTTCAGCGAAGGCTTGTTCTGAAAAACAAAAGTCCGAAAGCTTGAAAGTTTTTTATGCATCGTTGATTCGAATTTCAGGTCAAGATTTTTAGATTGATGTGCTGTAACTTTAGTATATATATTTTGTAATAACTTTGAAAAATTGGCATTTTTACTTTTAGGAATAGAAAATATTTATTATAGTCCCAGAGTGCGTAACCAACGCGACAATATCATCATCATTATCATATCAGCCGAAAGACGTCCACTGCTGGATATAGGCCTCCCTCAAAGGTTGCCACAATGACCGGTCCTGCGCCACCCGCATCCAGCGGACTCCTGCGACGCGACAACAATTAGTGTGAACAACAATTACTGTAGTCAGGTTTCTGGCGATAAGTAAGCATTTACATAATTTCAATAAAAACACCTCCCATAACTCCATTTATCTCACGCTAATTCCATAAAAATGAAAATGCCCAAACATTTAGTCGATAACTAAATAGTAGCCATTTGGATGAGGATCCGTTCAGTAAATAGAAGAAACAATATTTATCACAATTTTATACCTCACATTTCGTACATCTACAGAAACAAACAATTTATTTACACCACGAGTATACTATTTATTTCATTTTAATATAAAATCATACGAAAACGTTTTACAGGGTAAAAGGGGGTAAGGGGCCATTTAGTTACCTATAATTTCTACATCTCTTGTCTGTAAAATTCAACAGATCGAATTGATTCAATATCATTACTGCCATATTTTCTCTCATGAAATGTAACTGAATGAAAATCAATAATGCTTACGAATGAGAAAACCATGTCAAAATGTAGCAAAACATAATAAAATATGAAAAAAAACTAAGGCACAACCGGAACGTCCCAAGCTAAATATAGCGGAGAATGAGAAATGCAAAGTAACCACGCTCAATTTATTTTTTCGCCCTTTTTGTGCAATTGCTCTGCCGTGTTCTCATAGCTATCACTTGAAAGATTTTTTCTCGAGAACCAGAGTATCGAGACCTGAGATCTATAAGCATCATATTTTATTTGTTATTTAATTTACTAAGGTACAATACTACTAATATTTATTGTCTCATATTTTTGACATATTTATGGACACGACAAGTATAATTAAAAATAAATAAATTTCTTGGGACATCATACACAAATCGACCTAGTCCCACGGTAAGCTCAATTAAGGCTTGTGATGTGGGTACCAAGCGACGATATATATAATAGATAGATACATATAGATACTTACATAAATAGACAGCCATGAACAAGGAACAAATATGGAGGTTGACCTAATCCGAAACATCTTGGAAGGGAAAATCGACGGTAAAAGGAGCAGAGGAAGGAGAAAGCTAACCTGGATAGATAATATTTACGTAAAAGCTGTTCCAACATCAATGACACTGCCAGTCTTTCTAGAATGACACAAGATAGAACCACGTTCCGGAAGATGGTCGCCGACATCCGCTGAAGATATGGCACAGGAAGAAGAAGAAGAAGTCTCGAACATAATCAGGAGGTGCTTTGGAGCAAAAGTGCAATCCTCTAAATTACAGATATTCATACTAATCAATCACATTATCGCATCACATCATCAGCTTGTCTCAGTCCACTACTGGACGTAGGCCTCTCCTATTAACTATGCGTAGTGCGCATTAGGAGGTAAATGCCCATAATTGCCACGCTGCGCGCGCAGTAGTGTGTCCATTCTGATGACATTGCTGCACATTCTTCTATCAAAAATAATGTTCAGTGACACTTCAATCCCTTAGTTAACTCTTACGACACGATCTATGTTAAGGCCGCTGAAACCAGCAGAAAGAACCAGCAGCTGATGATGAACCAAAAGTCGTGCAGTTACCAGAAATGCGATCGGAACTACACGTCACAGTTCAGTCAGTCCAATCTGGTTATTTACCTATAAAATGAGATCTAGTCACGCAGATTCCTTAAAGAGGATAGGACAGAGAGGAAACGACTAGCTACTAAATAAAATATTAGGTAACTAGTTTTGATCTAATACTAATAGTCGTCTGTATTTTTGTGTTTTCTATATACAATTTTGCTTCAAATTAGTAGATATTGATGTGTTCTTTCTTTTTATAGTTATTAACTTAATGATTATTTACTTAATAATCATCATTTCAGACGAAAGACGTTCACGGCTAGACATAATATGTCTCCCTTAGAGATTGCTCTAATTACCGGTCCTGCGCCACCCTCATCCAGCGCACTCCTGCGACCTTCATGTATCTCTCATTCTTGTAAATTTTCGTTGTCTTATTTTTTGTTCCTAAAAAAACGTGACGCAGTGGTGATTTTTGTATGAGATGATGTTTTGTTTTCAATATCTGATGGATTAAAATCTTGCGTAAAAATAGAAATACAAATGAACGGGATTTTTTAATTTCATCATCATCATCATCATCATCATCATATCAGCCGTAAAATGTCCACTGCTGAACATAGGCCTCCCCCCAAGATTGCCACAATGACCGGTCCTGCGCCACCCGCATCCATTTTTTTATTTACCGAGTCGAAACAGTAGTGGTATGAAACAAGACAACGAAAAGAATTTGGACCTAGGTATGTGTAATTAAGTATAGTATATTCACAAAAATGTTTCCCAAAAAACACAAAGACTAGTATTATGTTCTCTTATAGTTAGGCCTAACTTTACCAATTGGCTACAAAAACGATAATTGATTGTACTAGGCTTCGCCGGTCAGCCTGACCTACTCCGGCTGACATGATGAAATCAGATTACGTTTGGTACTTGTGTATTGGCTCTTTTCCGACACAATTAGCTGATTGTGTTTTTGTTTTGTCTGGTCTCTAAGGGTACAAACTATCACTAAAATGTTACATATTTGCAGCGTCACGATTTATGATATACAGGGTGGGCCCTGTAACTAAAGCAAAAAATGAAACGGTACACTAATAACCCAATAAATAGTCATAATTTAATAGTTAGTTAGTTAGTTTTTTTATGTACTTTTACTGCAGTCGACTTATACCAAAAAAGTTAAATCGGAGTAACACAAAAAAAAAAATTTTTTTTTGGTAAACCAGTTAAAAAACCATGAGTTCAAAAAAACTTTTTAGCTCATTTAGTTTTATGTCCACTGAACTACCAATATGTTTAATCATTAATAAGGTACAATGTTTTGATACCTAGATACATCACTCATAGGTCGTAACTTTAACATACTGTTTCTCCTTAATGGATAACTTTAAAACACTGGGACCTTTTGCGAATAACTAGAGGCAGTCAGAGGAGTCTTCCATTTGATTTTTTGCTTTAGTTACAGGGCCCACCCTGTATATGGTTTTTAACATGTTGACGTTTTTCAAATTTTCCAAATTTGGATATTTTCATATTTTTTCTACTCAGAATCGCGAGCTCCTTCGATCCTCATTAGCAGAAAAAAGTGTCCCAAGAGTTCCATACATTTTTTTGTCTTCCACTGATTTACGGTCGAAGAAAGTGTATGAAAAATAGTAACTCAATGGTTTTTTTTTTGGGACACTTTTTTATTTCTATCGGGATCGAAAGAGCTCGTAGTTTTGAGTAGAAAAATGTAAAAAACCCAAATTTGGAAAATATTAAAAAACGACAACAAAATAAAAATCCGCGAAAATGAAAATTTCGGGTGGAAACGCAGCCTTAAGTGGGACTAGATTGATTTGTGTAAGGGTGAGTCACGATCCCAAACACAAAATCAGTGTGTCATGTTGTACGTGTTACCTACTGAAGAATAGCTTACTTCTGTTTTCACACGTAATTTTTATGTTTTTAAGAAACTTGACTTTCGCGAAAAACTACATTAACATGTGTTTTGATAATCACTATCAATGTTTTGAGTTGAGAGCTGTCCATTTCTTTTATTTATGCATGGGGAAAAGCGAAATAATAATGTATCTGACGCGTATATTTATCCGGCAATTGTGAAGGAGGCACGTGACCACGTTTCGTTTAAATCCATTAAACTTCTGGTGTAAGTTTCATGCATTTCATAGCTTGGCATAATATTGAAGCATACAATATTGAATATCAAACTGTCTCGATAATATAACCCTCACTGCAGTACCTGTAGTATGATCTGCCACCGCGTTACTAACGCGGACTTACTTTCTAGCTGGCTCGCTCGCACCAATACGAGAGTATAAGCGGGATGAATAGAAAGTAAGTCCTCAATAATAACGCGTCGGCAACTCATGGTAAGCACAGTTAGTTCAGAGTATCTACGTTTTCCTAACAGGGTTTCGACGGGAAATGTACGTTATAATATCAAGTTATTTGATCCGATAAGCAAAGTTTATTTAATAAAGTCACATATTTATACTCTGGCTACATTGTTTTGCTGGTGGGCCTCGTGCAGGGTTCGCCCGGATAGCTACCACCGTCTTACCCGTTAACCTGCCGCTAAATAGTACTGTGTTCCGGTTTGGGGGTAAGATAGCCCGTGTAATTACTGGCATAGAGGCAATCCATCTAAGTCCTCAGGGTAGGCAGCGCATAGGCGTTTTTTTGGTCGCTATGTCCATGAGCCTCGGTTCCCGCTTTCCATCAGGTGGGCTGAGAGCTAAGTTGTCTACCTTTGTCACATAAAAAAATCAACCAGCTTGTCAGTAGAAAAAGGCAGCGAATTAAAAAAAGTCGATGGTCTATAGAAAAATTGAATTTACATAAGTACTGCCAGAGATAGTTGAACAGAGTGTAATTATGAACTAGGTATTTTGTACATGTAGTGGAGTGCCCTTTAACTTTGTACGCATTTTTGCCACCGACTCAGAAATTAAATTATAACTTAAAAATTCTTTCTTATTTATCTTGTGGACCAACTCAAACTGTTTTGTATAATATTTTTTTGAGTAGTATTTTTTAAATAATATCACTTCTATGTATAATTTAAAAATTAGATTTCATATACCTTCCAACGAAAAAAATCCCTTACCAACTCCTCTAATATAATTAAAAGGTTTTATTTCATTTCTAGTGCCTCAGTTAGTTTTACTGCACTTTGTATATCTTACCCTATTTATACGAGTATTTACAAGTCTATTTATAATTTCTGTGCCTATGTACCGAGACCATCAGTTATATTGGAGCGGTCGGTTGCTCAAAAACAAGTGAACTGACTTGCTACAGTCTTCTAGCTGAACATGCTAGTATAAATGCAATGAAGAAAGCGATCGTATTTCACTGCCACGTATCACTACCACTGGATAACAAACGTGCTGCGGGCAAATATTTTTTTACCATTTGAAGACCATAGTGAAGGCAAAAGGTAGTCATATTGACTAGAATTAAATTTAATCACAAAATATCATATTTTTTCTCTTGTTTTTTCTTACTTATAGTATAAATGGTTGCAACTTAAAAATCGGAGTCCTTTGAAATTGGTAACACTTCATAGCGTTCACCCTGTACTGTTGCCTTTTTTGCTATACGATCTTCGTTTCAACAGGTCACTTATCTCTGATCCTGCTAACAATTCTTCCGACAAATCGTACGATAAAGGGAACACCCAAAACAGCTCTCAATCACGTCGAAACCGACACGGAACACCCTAAATTTAACGTTCAAACAGCAGATTAAGATAAATGAGTGTAACATTAACGCCACAATGGAACCCGCGGCGAGAATTATCACAAGGAACCCTAATTTATTGCTGAAATGCTTCAGTAGATACTATTGTGAAATATCTTTAATAAAATGATTGTAAAGGAATACCTTACGGCGCCGTTTCTGGTTGTCATGGAAACGGTATGGTAATTTGCGATACCGTTATTAGAAGGTATCATATTGCTGCGGAAAAGGAAGCTTTAGAAAAACGTTTTTTGCCACAACAGATACTGCAATAAGGAAGATATTTTGTGATGGAAGTTGTTCGAAGGAAGGACTTTTTGAGATTTCCATGTTTTCGTTCAAATGAAATGTTTGAAGTTTAGCAACTAACGCTAGGTTAACTAGTAGAGGCCTAACCAATGATGATGATATCTTGATTCATTCGCCGCATTGGAAGATTGGTGCTGGTCAACGGCGCAAATGAGGCCATTTTATTTGTCTTATTTGTTGCGGTTTGAGTTTTCTTTCACTGTCTGTTTGTTTTATTTTGCTGTTCTATATTTGGATCAAAATTATTTTCGTTGTCTTGTTTCAATACCACTCTGTCACGCTTTTAGTTGCTGTCTCGACTCAGTACATAAAAAAAATCCGGTGCACCTGTATTTCTTTTTCACGCTAGATTTTAATCCATACATCAGAAATCGAAAACAAAAAATCTTCTCATACAAAAATCACCACTACGTCACGTTTTTTAGGGACACAAAATAAGACAACGAAAATCATTTTTACTCATCTGCTAGTTTGTCACGCACAAATCATATTCTATACTATTATAACGTAAGATTGTACAAGTAAGGGTGTGCATTGATATAAGGAGCTATACAAATATTGACAGTCTTAGCATGTATTACGCAAAATCATCAACATAATCATCGCCGAAGCTTACTTAGCAGACGCTAATTAACAATACAACAATACAAACGTACAAATATTGACGATATTATTCAATGTAAACGTGTTCACTAATAATGACGTAATTGTCTTCGCGTCACATCGCATTATACAGGGTGTAAGTCTAATACGGGCGAAGCTCTTAACTGGGGTTAGTTTAAGACATAATAAGTACATTTAGATAACTTTTCTTGATAATAAGAGTAAAAAAAATATCCGTACGAAGTTATTCGGCGCGCAATGTAGAGCAACACACTTAAGTTAAACGCTCGTTGACAGCTAATTTCAAAAGCAAATGACATTACTGCCATATCAATATTAACAAATGTTAGTACCTACATTGTTGCTCCAAAAATCTTTAAAAAAATTGTGGTGTCATAATTTAGTGTTAGAGAGCTTTGATACCATTAATGAAGCGCTATCTACTGTTGTAAACTGGTTTACAGTAAATAACTTACTTTTGAACGCCAAGAAAACTAAGTGCAATAAATTTACCTTACCCAATGTTAAGCAGGTAAGCAACAGTATGATCAAAGTAAATGGTGAATTACTGGAATTTGAAGATTAGACAGTTTTTTTGGGTGTGACGTTAGACTCTAAACTACAATGGCATGCACAGGTGACAGCATTGGCCGGCAAACTCAGCTCTGCCGCATATGCAGTGAGGCGAATCAGGCACCTGACGAACGTCGAGACGGCTAGGCTGGTATACTTCTGCTACTTCCACAGTGTCATGTCATACGGGATTTTGTTGTGGGGGAAAGCGGCAGATATTCAGACCATCTTTGTGCTACAAAAGCGAGCTGTGCGCTCCATTTATGAGCTAGGTGCTCGGGTCTCCCTTAGGGAGAAATTTAAAGAGGCACACATACTTACTGTAGCCTCCCAATACATCCTGGACAATATTATGTATGTTCGTAAAAACATTCATGAATTCAAGAAGAATAGTGATGTTCACAACTTTAACACTAGGAATAAACATAAGCTGGCTGTGTCGGCCCACCGTCTCCGTAAGGTTAGTGCGTCTTTCGTTGGGAACTGTACACGTTTTTATAACAAAATTCCTAGTGAGTTAACAAATTTGCCACAGCATAAATTCAAGTCTCAGGTTAAGCGCTACTTGATAAGTAAGGCGTATTATACCGTTAACGACTTCATAAATGATAAGGATGCTTTTAAGCCAGTACCGTAACGTGTTCGGTAAATCATATACATAAGTGAATGTTTACTATCATACTAGTGTTTCATATTGTTACCATTAATTATAGATCTGACGTAAGATAGTCATTATCTTACAGTTTTGTTTTTTTTATTTTCCGTATTACTAATATGTAGTCTTGACACTTGGAGACTTTATACATCTCCGAGATTATCTTTTTATTTTAATTTTTCCTATTTTAATGTACATTATGTCGACACTTAGAGTCCTTTACACCTAAGTAATTTTAATTTTGTATTAAGATTTTCTGTACTAGTTATGTCTATTTCTATTTTTTTTTTCTTGTGATAGTTGTCATATATGTAACGGGCAAGTACGAATATAAATGCTCATGAAACTAAATATGGTCAGCATTCATAGTATTTAAATTATATTGTCTGCCTGATAGCTTGCACAGTCATGCTCACTTTAAGGTCTCTGCTTACGGTGGCGTCGTTGATCGGGTCGCCACTTTCCCGAAAGAAGGTTGAGGGAGGCGATGGCTGAGATACGCGTCATACTCGTGAACGGGTGCTGTTTGCGGAGACCGGTCTAATCAAGCTCACTCATGGCTTAAATTCAAACAATTTTCCTGCTGTTCTTGATATGAGAAATTTAATTCGCTACATGTTTGTTTATTTATGATTATTTAATATTATGACGCATGGAGACCTTATACATCTCTGAAACATTTAGTGAAATGTATCCGTTTGTTTTCTTTTTACTCTGACAACTAGAGACCTTTACATCTCTAGCAGTATAATAATGCTAATTTTAATGTTTAACTAAAAACAATTGTATGCCCTTTAACATATATCTTTACATTTCTCAAAATTCATTAAATTTATATAATTGTTCTGACTATTAGAGACTTCATCTCTAGTTAATGTACTATATCAGTATTTATATTCAATCAAATTTATGTTTCGTTTTTAATTAATGCATGTTAGCCGTAAGATGTTATAAAACTTTTATTTGAAAAAAGAAAGTCCCGCTGAGTTTCTTGCCGGATTCTTCTCAGGCAGTGGTGTAGGGTTAGAACCGGAGGTAGTTTTTTCTCTCATTCGCTATTTAGTTTAACGATTCAAAAGCGCTCGTTGCTGGGCCTAATTGAATAAAGAATATTTTGACTTTGACTTTGACTTTACTTAGTAAAAAACACCTCCTGATCCACGATTACACTAATGAATCCCATTCATTTATAGCCTTGTTTAATTTATAGCCCGTATTCAATTTACACACGGTATACGTAACCGCGAAATCAGAACAGTATAAGACAACTTCCTTTATAGACTTGAGATACTTCCTTATTAATTTCGGCTGAGCGCTTCGCCTTTTATCATTATTTAATGTGCTTCAAACGTTATATTAAACAATGTAATTAAAATTGCCTCCTTACAAACGAATGTTTAACTGAATAAGATATCAAAGAGCATGTAAGACGACAAAAAATGGTAAACCGCAGCAAACATTTGCGTAGCGAAATGTTTTCCATTTTCCTAAATGAATTACTGTCATTTGAAAATTTTAGGTTCTCATACATACATACATTATCAGCCTGTGATAGTACACAGCTGGACGTACGCCTCTCCTATTAACTATGCGTATAGACGCATTAGGAGGTAAATGCCCATAACCGCCACGCTGGGCAAGCGGATTGGCGATCGCAGTAATGATTGTGTCCACTATGATGACGCTGCTGCCTATCATCAATCTTGTATCTAATAATGGTCAATTGGTTAGTGACAATATCAACACTTCAATCCCTTATTAGTCGACTCTTAAGTTTAGGTCCTCGCTTCATTTTAATTCTATATCACACTATCTATTGGTTTAATTTGGATGTTAATTTTAAAAAAAACGAATTATCTGTAGTGACTAATGACATATTTATTTTGCTTTTAACGGTAAACAGGTTGTAAAGGGTGGAAAAAAGTGCTGCTTATTTCCTATATTTAAGAAAGAAAACGAGTGATTTAAACATGTCATGTCTTTTCATTAAAAACACAATATTTAAGTACCTAGTAAATATAATACTTGCGCTTATATTTAAATTGTAAGGACCTTAATAATATTTTATATTATTGTATCAATCAAACAAAAAACTACAGAGTATATTCGTAACAATGTATTAAAATACGAACAGGTTGAAATAAATTATTAGGTAATCGCTCTTTCAAAAGACCATTAAACGAGGCAAGATATTAATTGTTATTTCTAAAAGTAAAGTATGTCTCAAAAAACGTCGTACGATATACGTGCGACAAGGAAATTCGTAATTCGTGTTGGTTTAAAATAGAAGACTCGTTCAGTTATTCGTTCAGTCGTGTTATAATGTAAGTTTCGAACTTTTTTTGTACTTGTATCGTAATTTACTAATCTAAGATTATTATAGTAAATTATTATAGTTTTTTAGAAAGACATAAATCTTACAAAAGCACTCTGGATTACAATCGACCAAGAAAATGTATACAAAAAAGAAAGAAACACAAAGTAAATAAGTTGCTGGTAAAAGATATTTTAATTTCTCCATAAAGTTATAACGAAAATTCATTATTTGAAATACGAAACATTACATAACCAAATTTAAATGAAATCCGGGATTTTTATTCTGATCTCGTATACATTTTTTTGGATCGTCAGATCAAAGGCGAGCGAGTAAAGAGTGTGTACAGCTGAGTGGTTCTACCCTCTCAACCAAATGAGGCTTAAGCGGCCAAAGGGATTGTTGGAAAGTATGGAAATATAGCTTTTCTGACCTTGGTCCTTTATGAATTATAATAATGTAATAAGGTATTTGGAAAAGATTTTTATCGAAACATTTTTATATAATTAATTTCTAGTTATTTCTTGTCCTTAAATCCTTATCACTCTACTACTAACAAAACTTATTGGTATCCATGAATTTGTAACCTCTAAAGAAACTTATTATCAACTGATAATTTATGAGTCAACCTTTTCCTTGATATTGTCGATTGTCAAATGTGGAAACAAAGTATAAGTGGATATTGAATTAAAAAATTATACGTATTTCCCAAAAACCAGGCATTTTCCATATTATTATCCGTACTCAATGTATCCAGCGTAATGTTTTACTTAAAGTCCATACAACTGAACAACGACGAACCCAACAATAATTTGAAGAAGTTATTCATTCAAACCCCCCAACACTCACTGCCCAGCCACCTCGTAGTTATCAAAACGAATTTCGATATTCTTTGCTCGGGATCTTCAAAAGATGTCTGTAATCTCTCCGTAGAAAAAAATGCTGACTAAAGCACAAAATAAACAATGTTAACCCTACAACGCGCTTTTAGCTTCTGGGGACTGATCAACAGCAGTTCTCAAAAAGTTTATATATATAAATATAAATAAATAGGTACTCGTAAGCAGTTAATTGGTTTCCTCATCAAACGAGCCGGGAGCCGGGCGGGATATATCTGCTCGGAAAATGTTCTTGGCAAGCAAGTTAAACCGCAGAGCGTTGTTTTTTTAGTTAGCAAACAAGTGCTTTGTAATTGCTTTGCCTATCAACGCTTTAAGTCGTCGTATGAACCAGTGGTTGGTGGCATATCTCTTTTACTCACGTAAGAGGTACACATTATGTACAGGTACATTTCTTGTAAATTGTTCAGAGCTGAGGTATTTATACAGGAAATCGGAGGTTGGCTTCGTGACTAATCTCACTACGGACTTTTGGTAAGGTTTGAGCAAAACTTTGTGTACACTGGTAGGGTTATACCTGAGCCCGCATTTCAAACTTGTCCACACAATTTAGTATAATTTATGTAAATGAAAACAAAATTTGTGCCCCACTTTATTGTGATAACAATAGGAGCTTCGGGGACTTTGTTTTTGAGACCGCTTTCTCACACAAAAGCTTTTTAAATGCTGAAGGACGCAGATTGAATAGAAGTGTAAAATCATCTTTTCAGACAAATACTTTTAGTAATGTTGAGCAGATTTTTTAAGACATTTCAATTTTATTACAAAGCTTGCATTGTGAAGGAACCAAACCAGAACGCCGGTTAGTAATAAAAGTCAAGAAACAATTTTAGTTGCGTAAAAGGCTTAGAAGTAAGAACTGGGTCATTGTTAATCATACTTTAAAGTAATATCTATAAAACCAAGTTTCAACTACTATATATCGATTCAAATAAACTTCAAATGTAAGGTACTACGAGTATGTTAAAATAGAATAGAATTTCACTATGTATAAAGTTACTTAACTCCCAAAACCAATTAAAATATAAACGATTTTAGTGAATGTAATTGAATATTTTGATTTGTTTTGGTTAAATTGAAAAACAAACACCAGGCAACTATCATGATAAAAGCTATTCATAGAAGTACAGTTAAGAGCATTCTTATATTTAGGGATGAAGTTCGAATAAATTTATAATTTATAAAATAATAGGTAGGTACGCCGACATCACAAATTATCACATAATTTATACAGGCACAGGGAACCTAAAAAGTGAATTTATGATCGACAGCTCGATCGATCGATTTCTTTCTTATGATCTGGAGAATGTGCTTTATTTTTGATATAATCTTTAAGTTAGAAATATATTTAAATGGGTAAACTCACCTACTACTAATTACGCGCGACATGTTTTGGAGACTAAGTACAGGTAGTGACTAAATACATGTGAGTTTAACCGTTTAACTTTAACTATGTCTCACGAAAGCTTAAATTCAATAATATTTTAGATATAAATAGATAACGTGGCCTCTACAACATCTAGAATGGAAGCCATCAATCGGATTGGATTTCCCTTTGTATCGAACTCCGTGATTTATTCCGCTCTGATTCCGTTTTCACTGTAACTTGAGTTGTTTGATATGTGTCAATACAAGAATCTAATATTTCAATACAATTGGCTCCAAAATAGAATTACTTTATGAACTACAAAGAACTTCTTTTATTTGCAAACAATGTGTTCAAAGCCAAATTCTATCGATAAGGTAAAATATAATAAATTACTGACAGTTCCGTTTTTAGAAATGAATTATTTTAAAAGTCATTGCTTTTAAAAGTAACTTTGAAATCCTGTAAAACTTTCTGATAGGTTGTTAAGTATTAAGGGAGTATACAAAAATTATTTACAAAGTATAATTTTAACTAGGACCTTATCGAAATAGTGACCCAAATAACTATAAAAACATAAACGTGACTAACTTTATTGATAGAGAATTTATTAATTGATATAAAAGTGTCATGAAATTTTATCAAGTTGTCTAGCTCAGTTGATTTATTTTAAAAGGTCACATTTTTTGATTCTCATGAATTTTTGTTTAGAAGTTTTATATTTATCTAGAGTATATTTTTGAGGAAGTTTCAAATCAAGAAATAATATAATAACGTACAGTTTACAGAAAAGGACGTAGTAAAATTCATCATCATCATCATCATCATCATCATCAGCCTATGATAGTCCACTGCTGGACGTAGGCCTCTCCTAGTAAAATTCATTCGTAGCAAAATTCACAAACTAATAAGAATAATAAATAACAATAATTATCGATTTCCATTTACGCCTGCGACTCAGGCCCTCCTGAGCTTTTGCCCCTGCAAATGCTCTCTTTAAAACACTATGAACTCCCGAATTGCTACGAGGTGACGGAGGTAACATGGCAGTAACCCACCAACCCTGTTACCCAGCGTGGTGTTTATGGGAACTACCTCTTAATGCGTCCGTACGCATAAGTAATAGGAGAGGCCTGTGTCGAGCACTGAACTGAAATAGGCTTATGATGATGATTATAAACTCGAATTTAAGCTTTCTCTCTCCGTCTCAACAGTCACCGTGCCTCATAGTGAGAAAGAGCAGCCTAGTTTACCTTAAACAATCGCCGTTCTTAAAATATACATAGCCCTATAAGTACTAATTACGCGACAAACCAATCGGCATTTGTATGGCTGCCGGTCACAATCCTCTTAATTCAGGTTATTTATCGGGCCTCGCCACCGTCGACTTCCAACCTCATCTTTCAGCCGGTGCTATATTACAGCGAATAAAATATTAATTATATTCCGTGCTGAAATATGGGCTTCTTTGCTATCTACCGTTTTCCTAAGGGGATACAATGTGAGATTAAGTTTATTTCTTACAATACAAGAGTATAAAAATGACGAGCAGTAAGAATACTTACATTTGTCACCACCCCAACTCTTCCTTCCAAAAATATTACTTTGTAGTAATATTTTTACAAAAAGAAACTATTAAAACAACCCTTTAGTTTTTTTTTATTAATATCTAACATTTCACTGCTAAAGTAAAAATTTCCAAATAAAAAGCAAATTCTTCTTCCCGCATGATACGCTTTCCCGCTTAAGACGCGTTTTTTGTCTCGTCCGTACAAAATCGTATTAATTCGGTTTCACTGTATTTACTTTATATATCATAGTTTTGTATTTAGTTTTATTTTTTTATGTATTTAAGTATCTATTATATATGCCGTCGCCTGGTACCCACATCACAAGCCTTAATTGAGCTTACTGTGATCGCAGTAATGTGGGACTAGGTTGATTTGTGTAAGATGTCCCAAGATATTCATTATGCCAAAGAAAACAACCAAGTTCCATCGTCGCTTAGACCCCACATCACAAGCCTTAATTGAGCTTACCGTACGATTAAAAGTCGATTTATGTTAGATGTCTATTAGAAAGTTTTATTGAGATTTATTACTCAATTATCATTACAAACCCGATTTCAATTGAGCTTTTTTTAATCTGACGTTGAACGTGTGTCCGTAAGTGTGAAATTACTATTATTTCAGTACATAATTAATAATTACAATAGAGCTACTTACTCTATAAGTCTATATTCATACAGTGTGTGTCTATGATACTGGCTTGTATCGAAACCGAGGAATGCAATGCAGATTTCTAGCCAAACCGTCAAGAGTATTCGATTCAAAATGCAAATTTTAAAAGTAATTAACTTTCTAAGAAAAGTTAATTGTGAAGCAATGTACTTCAAAATGAATCGTTAATTTGCACTTGACAATGACAGATCGCAGCCACTTACAACGTTTGACAACTAAGCAGTAGGTACTCGTACACGCGTTACATTGATCGTTCGGAGGATATAAAATTAATTGTACGGTCAATTTAATTATTTGTCAAATGTTAATACTTGAAAACGATTGCTAGTAATGCGTCTTATTACCCATTTTCATGGAAACACACTGTATAAATCATAACGTCAATGAAATAATTTTATTTGTTGCATAATAGTTGAATAATATCATCTGTAGCTAGTCTTTACTTTCCTACAGGCTCATAACATTATCATCATCATCATCATCATCATCAGCCCATAGTCGTCCACTGCTGGACATAGGTCTTCCCCAATTCGCGCCACCATACTCGGTCCTCAGCTCTCCGCATCCAACCACTTCCCGCCACTTTCTTTAGATCGTCGGTCCATCTGGCGGGAGGGCGGCCCACCGGGCGAGTCGTAACATTATACAGAAGATATACTCGTACACAAAACATAAGGTAGGTATTATGTACACACACGTACAGAGTTTGTTCCTTTATTAGCCCGAGATCTTTCTGCGAGATAATAAACCTCCTTAGTTGAGCCTATCTTCATTTAAATGAGATGAAAATATTTCGTAATCTACTCAATTGCTGTTTTTAAAATAAATGCAAAACAACGGAACATTTTGTTAAAAATAAAGTAGGAAGTAAGTAACAATTATCGCCTAAAACTTAAGTTAGGTACATACTTAGCTGGAGACAGATTTACCGGTGCCTATAGGTATAATTATGGTCTGGAAATATTTCAAAACTTCAGGTACTCGAAGATTTGATCTCTTGTCTTTAAACCTGTAGTATAAGGATTATAACGCGTCCAAATTCTTTAATATTCTCTCTCACTGACTGATTGCCCAAGTATCAATATTGTAACAAGACATGTAAGCTACGCCGTAGAACGTAGCAGCATTTACATTTCGTAGCATAGTAATTCGTAGAACAGAGGCGTAGCGTAGTGTAAATGTAATGTAATGTTACGTTGGATCCAGCCCATTTATCTCAGTCAACTACCTACGTTAACTTTGTTAAATTTGTTATATGTTACCTATTATATTAAATGATTCACCTGAAGCAATCCTAAATAAATACAC
>JALPQI010005924.1:0-49583 GCA_025490895.1 Thaumatotibia leucotreta | reverse complement strand
GTATGAAAATAGTATAAAAATTTTACCCTTTAACGGGCAAGACTCAAAAAAATCGTGGGTTCAAGCCTCAACGCCACTGTATAGTACGAAAAATGCTGTACAAGAATCGTCGTTCTTGAGACCGGTGCCGTAAAAAGGGTTAAATCGGAGAAAAAAATTAGTTTTGTCCAAAGCCTTTAAAAATGTAAATTCTTTTTTTTAACACACGTTTATGTAAGTGAATAAAATATTAAAAAAAAAAAATATAAATTATACAAAAACATTTCTTCATCGTACCAATAAATATGTTTTTTGTGATGGTACCCGAACTTAAATCCTTATTAAGTAATACCGTAAAAATACAAGAAAAATAATTTAGAAGAGTTACTTGATGTTATATACCGTTTTATAACTTCACCATTACTTGAAATGTAACAAAATGATACACATATTACACTTTGATATTCTTGTTAGAAACATTATGACTGTGATAATAGAAGATAATTTTGTGTTAAAATAAGTAGTATTTCAAAATTCATTAAATTTGCTGTATTACTTCATAAATTCAATTTGTTTTAAGCTTTCTAATTTGAAGCTCTCTAAAGTAATAATTTCAAATTTAAAAAACTATATATCAGCACTACTAATCTTGTCTAGCGAAGTACATAATATTATCTTAATTAATATTACTATTGCTCTTCGAAACCTTTAAAACTGATCAATCGCTAAGATAGAGATTTCTCAAAACTTAATCAAAACGAGGATTTTAATTTAATTATCATTCAAAGTAGATATCAATGAAGCTAAATTATGCATTATTACTGATTCAATCAAAACGAAATATAGCATTAACCGTATTATTCCAAATCTTCCCTTAATAGTTGCAATCGTAATACCAATTTGAATAACATAGGCATTACTAACCACAAACAAAAATAACAATTTATAGATTAACATAGGTGTGAGTTTTCGACAACTGCACTCAAAATTGATTAGTAATGAACTAGATGTACAATTATAACTTATAACCAGAGATCGGACAAATGTGCGTCATTGTTCGCAATAATATGGACATTACTGCAAAGAGTGCAAATTTGATTGAATAATTAATTAATCATTTTTAGAAAATTACCTATTTGATAACGGTAACTATGAAAACCTTTGTAAATAGTTACCTTAAAGCTTCAAAATCAAATTTCAAGAAATTATTCGTTTAATTAGTAATTTAATCAACTTGTTGTTGAGTCATGTCCATCTTATTGTGAACAATGACGCACATTTGTCCGATCTCTGCTTATCACCAATGTCACCAAATGAGACACGATAATGCCAGTAAGCCTACGAACTAAATTGATCACAAGATTTCCAGATATGTCAAGGAGATATGAAGCAAAGTGAGGTTTTACTTAAACAAAATGCAAAGGACTTTATCAAAATACAATCTAAATTAATGCGGATTTAGCACCGCATTCATAATCAACCTTCATTAGTAGCGAAACATTGTTTTGCATAATTTACTATTTTACTACGGTATAAATATCGTAATATGATATTTTAGTAGAATTAAACGGTTCCTATACAACCATTGACGTGAATTGCCGTGGAGCCATCTGGTGATGGCAGTAAGAATACATTTCGTCCATTAAATACAAAAGCGACACAAGTCAAAAAATTACTTTTTACAGGGGAGCTGTTTAAAGATTTTGTATTCGTTTTTTGTTCACAAATTTTTTTTACAGCATTAATATTATATGTGTTATATATCAACTTGTAGGTATTTTAACCCTCTTTTGATGTGTTTGGTTAGTTAAAAGTAATATGTGCTGTGCAAGCTTTTATGAGCGTATACGTCCGTTTTGCATGAAAAAATACCATTAATTCTGAATTTTTTTTTCCCATCAAAGGCCACAAATACAAAAAATAACCAGTTATTTCATTTAAATCATACATAAAATCATGTCTTAAACATAGAAATACTGTTTTTTTAACAAAACTGAACTAGACAAAACTTTTTCTTACTGTTTCTTTACTTACATATTGTCAGAACATGTTTAAAGGTACCGTAAACCGGGGTTACTTTGATTAATTTTAACTTTGGTTACATATTTTCATGAATTTAACGGACGTACTAGTTTAAAATTCAGATATAATTATCGGTCTTCTTCAAGAATCAACCTGCTATATAAAAAAATGTGGTACCTTTAGTTAATAAATATAAAATAAATACAACGCGATCAAAGTTAGGTATATTGTTGAGAATGGAATTAATACTTTGATACCACTTATTTTTACTAGATATAAACTGGAAATAGCCCACCTAAAAGTACGTAAATAATAAAAATCGGTTAAGTACATCTTTAGTTATTTGTTTTTTCTATGTGTATTGTATTTGTGTGGTGGTTACTATGATCCCATACTAAATGATCCAAATTGATATGTTTTGACGGTTTCCTAGTTTTTTCATTAGAATTGATGCAAGAACTTATTTTTTACCGATACAAAATATATCTTTCAATATTTAATTGCAGAGATAATAAATCTTTCCTAAAAATCTACTTATGATTAGTAATAATGTAATATTTTTTTTCTAGATGACATGACAGTTTAGCGCTAGTACTTGGGTACTACCTTTGTAGTGAAGCAATAGGCATGATGACTGTCAAGTCAAGTCAACATCTTTTTCCGATTTTTGAAAGATTTACATGAAATACACAAAAGTAACGTCACGTTTGTATACTACACTTATATCGAATAAAAGTTCTGTACAATAATGACTGCAGTCTATATTTTAGTAATAATTTATTCGTGTATGATGCCGTGCATAATGTTTAATAATTTATTTTAAATATAGTCATCATCCCTATGTTGGCATTCCCAAAAGTTAAAAAATAAATACTGTTAATATAAGTTTTTAGATTCGTTAAAACATACACCGGGGTTAGGTCTTTGTTTGTTTTACTTGTATTGTATACGAATAATATAATAGGAAAGTATGACAAATACCTAATAATCCGAAGTTTATGCCATTATTGTTTCTTCGTAGTCGCAATTATAGGTACACAAAATTCACAGTCATCTTCCACACAATCTCTAATATACTTTTAAGTAAAACGAACACAATACAAAGTACCACGTTTTACAATTACTGTTTTTATAAGATGTATTGTATTTTTTAAGATTTCATGCAAATTGAGATACTTAATTATTCAATCTGGTACATTTATGGATTTTAATATTATACTGAATTAAAAACGGTTGTAAATACAACAATGTTTTTTGAAATTCAACATTTCGTATTGCGGCTCCTTTGTTTATAAAGAAATCTAAACCAAACATACTTACTTTATTCAAAACAGCATCATGTATAAATTATGGCTCCTGTGATTGATGCATTCGAATATATTTTTAATTCAAAAAGGTTGCAAATCCTAATACGGCAGTTTTGATGAATGAAAAGTCAAATTTATAACGATATTTTAAAATTAAAGCTGCCACATTCCGTTTTGCGACTCCTTTTTATATAAAGAAACATAATATTTACGTATTTATTTTATTCAAAATGGCCACATCTACAAATATGGCACATTTGCATACATATTTTTTTTCGTAATGACTTATTTTTTCGTTTCATGGCACTTTTTCACAAAAATGTTGTGCGTTTTGGTCGACAGTCGAGTCGCAACTGACAAAATGGCAGTTTAGCACTGAAATTAGTCTCGAAAGAGCAATAGTGCAAAAAGGGCACCTGCATAATTTTGATACTTACTAACGTCAAATCAACAGGTGTCTTAGTGTCACGTAAAATATTAGTGCTTATAATGTCGTTTTTGCAATAAAATCATTTTTCACGGTTTTTGAGTTGTGTCGCTTTTGTATTTAATGGACGATTTGTCACCACCCCAACTCTTTGTGGGTGTCGTAAGAGTCGACTAAGGGATTGAAGTGTTACTGACCACTATTTGATAAAAGATTGATGATGGGCAGCAGCGTCATCATAGTGGACACATAACTGCGATCGTCAATCCAGTTATCCAGCGTGGCGATTATAGGCATTTACTTCCTAATGCGTTAATACGCATAGTTAATAGGAGAGGCCTACGTCCAGCAGTGGAATATCATAGGCTGATGATGAAACGGTTCCTGTCTTTTCAAAGAAGGCCCCGTCAATGTAACAGGGACGGATGCTCGAAAAACATTTTTTTTTTACTTGGGGAGCTCGGTAGGCCCTCTACCTTTAGCTGTCGGTGGTGTTAATATTGGCGGACGCGTTATGACGCGTTCACAAATTAATATTAATACATTAGGTTAAGAGGGTTGCCATCAATAAATTTATGTTACCAACCGTGACCTCACAAATGGCTCCAATGGAAGACCAGCGTTGGACTGTTTGCAGGCCAGCAATTTATGCTGAATTGGAGACCATTTTGTGACCCAATTTTTTTTCTTCTATTTTTATATTTGTGTTTCGTTTGTATTTAATGTGCGTGCATATTATGTTGTGTCACAAATGATTGTTTTTTCTTTTTTTCTTTCATTCTGGATATTTCAATACATACGATATAGTATATTTTTTAAATTAAGCCCGTGATTGTTGGCTGATTAATGAAAAATATATGTCATTTAATTATTTGTAAATTCATAGATTTTAAGGAATTATGACGAAGCCTCTTGCAGATCGCTTTATTGTTTATTATGATCTGCTTCCGTTTTTGTTCCCACTTGACGAAGTCTGCGCTGTCGATTTGAGACTTGTTATCGATATTATATAAGGTTGAAGTGAAATACATTCAACAATTCGTCAATCTTTCACTGTGTAACCGAAATTTGAAAATGATGAATGTTTACTTAATAAAATGTAATCTCGGTAAAAGAAAAAAACAGAAATTATTTCACGTTATGCACGACAAGAACAAATACACGAAGAACATTTTGCAAAAATGTAGATTGCAGTTAAGGCACTGATCTTCCCGAGAGCTACATAACGTCCATTAAATACAAAAGCGACACAACTCAAAAACCGTGAAAAATGATTTTATTGCAAAAACGACATTATAAGCACTAATATTTTACGTGACACTAAGACACCTGTTGATTTGACGTTAGTAAGTATCAAAATTATGCAGGTGCCCTTTTTGCACTATCGCTCTTTCGAGACTAATTTCAGTGCTAAACTGCCATTTTGTCAGTTGCGACTCGACTGTCGACCAAAACGCACAACATTTTTGTGAAAAAGTGCCATGAAACGAAAAAATAAGTCATTACGAAAAAAAATATGTATGCAAATGTGCCATATTTGTAGATGTGGCCATTTTGAATAAAATAAATACGTAAATATTATGTTTCTTTATATAAAAAGGAGTCGCAAAACGGAATGTGGCAGCTTTAATTTTAAAATATCGTTATAAATTTGACTTTTCATTCATCAAAACTGCCGTATTAGGATTTGCAACCTTTTTGAATTAAAAATATATATTAGAATGCATCAATCACAGGAGCCATAATTTATACATGATGCTGTTTTGAATAAAGTAAGTATGTTTGGTTTAGATTTCTTTATAAACAAAGGAGCCGCAATACGAAATGTTGAATTTCAAAAAACATTGTTGTATTTACAACCGTTTTTAATTCAGTATAATATTAAAATCCATAAATGTACCAGATTGAATAATTAAGTATCTCAATTTGCATGAAATCTTAAAAAATACAATACATCTTATAAAAACAGTAATTGTAAAACGTGGTACTTTGTATTGTGTTCGTTTTACTTAAAAGTATATTAGAGATTGTGTGGAAGATGACTGTGAATTTTGTGTACCTATAATTGCGACTACGAAGAAACAATAATGGCATAAACTTCGGATTATTAGGTATTTGTCATACTTTCCTATTATATTATTCGTATACAATACAAGTAAAACAAACAAAGACCTAACCCCGGTGTATGTTTTAACGAATCTAAAAACTTATATTAACAGTATTTATTTTTTAACTTTTGGGAATGCCAACATAGGGATGATGACTATATTTAAAATAAATTATTAAACATTATGCACGGCATCATACACGAATAAATTATTACTAAAATATAGACTGCAGTCATTATTGTACAGAACTTTTATTCGATATAAGTGTAGTATACAAACGTGACGTTACTTTTGTGTATTTCATGTAAATCTTTCAAAAATCGGAAAAAGATGTTGACTTGACTTGACAGTCATCATGCCTATTGCTTCACTACAAAGGTAGTACCCAAGTACTAGCGCTAAACTGTCATGTCATCTAGAAAAAAAATATTACATTATTACTAATCATAAGTAGATTTTTAGGAAAGATTTATTATCTCTGCAATTAAATATTGAAAGATATATTTTGTATCGGTAAAAAATAAGTTCTTGCATCAATTCTAATGAAAAAACTAGGAAACCGTCAAAACATATCAATTTGGATCATTTAGTATGGGATCATAGTAACCACCACACAAATACAATACACATAGAAAAAACAAATAACTAAAGATGTACTTAACCGATTTTTATTATTTACGTACTTTTAGGTGGGCTATTTCCAGTTTATATCTAGTAAAAATAAGTGGTATCAAAGTATTAATTCCATTCTCAACAATATACCTAACTTTGATCGCGTTGTATTTATTTTATATTTATTAACTAAAGGTACCACATTTTTTTATATAGCAGGTTGATTCTTGAAGAAGACCGATAATTATATCTGAATTTTAAACTAGTACGTCCGTTAAATTCATGAAAATATGTAACCAAAGTTAAAATTAATCAAAGTAACCCCGGTTTACGGTACCTTTAAACATGTTCTGACAATATGTAAGTAAAGAAACAGTAAGAAAAAGTTTTGTCTAGTTCAGTTTTGTTAAAAAAAACAGTATTTCTATGTTTAAGACATGATTTTATGTATGATTTAAATGAAATAACTGGTTATTTTTTGTATTTGTGGCCTTTGATGGGAAAAAAAAAATTCAGAATTAATGGTATTTTTTCATGCAAAACGGACGTATACGCTCATAAAAGCTTGCACAGCACATATTACTTTTAAATAACCAAACACATCAAAAGAGGGTTAAAATACCTACAAGTTGATATATAACACATATAATATTAATGCTGTAAAAAAAATTTGTGAACAAAAAACGAATACAAAATCTTTAAACAGCTCCCCTGTAAAAAGTAATTTTTTGACTTGTGTCGCTTTTGTATTTAATGGACGATAACAGTACTAAGCTATGAACTATCGGCTATCACCGCCGCACTAGTATCACCGTATCTCTTTTTTTACACGGGAGTGCGTATCTTTTGTTCGTGTTTATAGCCGATAGCTCATAGCTTAGTAGCTGGTTGCGTGACCAGTGCCTTACATAAACAATTCTTATAACAACGCGTTATTGGTCCACAGGTCCATAATAAAGATGTCCCCAAAACAAGAGCATCACAACCAAACATTTACATGCCAGGCTCAGAACACCGCCGATCGAGCGTACAGGGCGGCTAGCATACAAATTGAGGTAAGTCGAATGAATATGTTATTATATTTATCTACTTCAGCACTTTTATCGGTCTATTCATTATTATATGACTGTTGCATAAACAACTACCTTAAACCAAATAATTGCCTTTATTGTGTAAACTTATTACAAATGATTATAGAAAAGCACAAATAAAGAAATCACACCTAAAATAAAAACTAAAATGAAACTAATAATTTAAATAGAAAAGCTAAAAACATTTTACAAAATCAGTTACCTAAAATAGTACATTACGACACAAGTGCGAAAAATATGTTTTAAAACATGACCGAAAGGAGTGTTTTAAATCGACACGAGTTACGAATTTCCTTTTTGTCACATGTCTCGTATAACGTTTTTTAGTACAGATGGCCCTCCGAAGTTTACGATCTGACTTAAAATGACCCACTTCTGGCACTAGAGCCTAAAAAAGGCACTTTCTGTGCAAAAAAGTACTTTAAATGAAATCTATTGTAATCTAGATATTTATTTAAAACCATAATATTATGTACATGTACAAAGATAAGAACACTATTTCCTTTTTCTTGAGAAGCTGCAAAATCATCTTACTCAAAATGGCTGCTAAATTCTCGGTACAATTTACCTCAGACAATAGTTTAATTAATGCACACACGGCATTGTCTCCGATCCTAAATTGTGTAGAGGATTTTGCACACTAAATACTTAACAAAGTCTATTTTCATCGCTCGAAACTGTTCTCACGTTCATTTGCATACTACTGATGTGTATTTAGAATATTTGGATGGTTAACGGTAGCAGTATTCTCATACGGTGCACAATCGATATTGTTATCTTTCACATAGTGTTTCGTAATAAAGCTTTTTAGGTTAGCTTTTATAGGATTCTTTACGTTTGTGGTAAAAAAGTAAAGTTTATTTTTTCTATATCTTTGGTTAAGGTACGACAAACTGTACGTACGCTGTTTTACATCTTGAAATATGAGTTCTGTTTTTTGTTATTTGCTGTCCGATTTATAAAGAAGTATCTAGTAATTTTCAATATGTTTTAACACTAATATGCGTTATGTGCTTTTTTAGTACAGTTTGACAAGTTCGTTTGTGACCTTTTTAACCTTACATATTAAGCGATGTGGTGACGGAAGTAAGAATATATTAGTCACCACCCCAACTTTTTCCGCGGGTGTCGTAAGAGTAGACTAAGGAATAGGTTGATGATGTGATATTAGTACGGTGAAGATGTCAAGAACGAATTTGAAAGTTATATTTAAACCACAGCTAGTTATCACATTTATTACAGCAGTAATGTCGTTTCATTTATTATTCTGTTTAACTTGCTCCGGAATTTTAAATTAACTTGTTCAGAAAGTCGAAATTCACTAACAAAAGTATTTCAAAAGGCTTGTCAAAAGTTAACTTACTTTAAGGAGATCATAGTTGTAATACTGTCAAAGACAAGTTCTGGATAATGTAAATAAATATTCAGATTTCTCTTCAAAGAATAATTCAAATCTTTAGACCCTAAAATGTAAACTAAGTTGAGTAAAAGGTACATTATTTCATGAATATGCTAGTAGGGGCTTTGATTTATCTGCTTTATGAAATTAATCCTTGTCTCACGGAGAATTACGTTATATTTCGTATCTGAGGATTTTGTTCTCATAGGTATTTTCATTTTATAATATGAAAGGCATTCTAGATATTCGTTTCTCTTTAAGTACATTACTTTAATAATTATTTGTATTGTGATAATGAACAACAGATATTGTTTTATTTTGTATCTGCCTAAAGACCGCGGGTAATAAATAAATAAATATTTTGGGACATCTTACACAAATCAACCTAGTGCCACGTAAGCTTAAGGCTTGTGATGTGGATAATACATAGGACAGCCATGACCTCCAAAGCCTAGTTGGTATTGTCCCTGCCTACGAAGCTGGAGGTTTCGGGTTCAAATCCCGGCGGGTTCATTATTTATGTATATTAATCACAAACATTTTGTTCCCTGGTCGTGGCTGTCTATGTATTTATCTATTGTATATACTGTCGCCTGGTACCCACACCACAAGCTTTTATTGAGCTTACCGAAGCACTAAGTCGATTTGTGTAAGATGTCCAAAGATATATATTCTATCTATAATACTAATAGAAAATAGAATATAGATAGAAACTAGTCAAAACCGAAATAAAAAATCAAACAAAAAATAGCTTCACTAGATAGCTAATAAATTGAGAAAACAGTCTAAAATTTCTAAAACTGGCAACATTGAGTTAATCCCAGACGTTCTTCATAATATTAACGTACTAAGCCTACCAGACAAAAAGCACAGAAAACAGTAAACAGAGAATGTTTTGCCCCACTCCGTATTCCACCCTCGTCGGCTTTCTTGCCCAGTTTTTTCCGTCGCAAAACGAGAGCCGTGAAAGATGGAAAAGAACAATGTTGGTAAAGATCTGGCATAAATTATTTAGTAGTTTCTTTTTCGTACGTATTTTGGTACGGTTGGTAATTGTATTATTAGAAGTAATTGTGAAAACTCAAATCAAATTATTTCATCATCATCTCAGCCATAATACGTCCACTGCTGATAGACACCCCCTCTGAACCTCCACATGTACCGGTTAGATGCGACCTGCATCCAGCGTGTCCCGGCGACCTTTATAAGATCGTCTATCCATCTTATTTATTAACTAAATATTTTGATTCGTGTTTCTATTTTTTCCCCAGTCACATTACTTAATACTATATCAATTATAAATATTAGAATATACTAAAGAATAAACGACTACGATCACCGATGTCCGAGGTTGGAATCGAACCCACGTGCTCAGCTTTCGCGGCTGATGCCTGCACCGCTCGACCACTCGGTCTCTGGTTTCGGACGTTGGTGATCTTGGTCGTTTTTTCTTTGTTATATGATATATATATATACCATATTTTTAATGTATTATTATATTTTAAACTCATAATAAGTTCTGGTCTGTTATACATACTGCGTGGTATATTTTTTGGTATTCAAATCCTAACTGTCACTACTTGCATTTATTGCTCTGCTATGCTATTCTCTTATTCATACATTCGACGCTGCGTTCGTCAACGAGCTCGACGTCGAGACAGCCTTGTCTAAAATCCTAGCTGTTTTATTTGACATTAGGAATCGAGGCTGTGAGCGAGGTTGTGGGCGAGTTCGTCGCTGTTTTTCGTTAGAGAATACGAAGTTCGTACATTAAACGTCAAACTCTCGACGCAGTGTAGTTCCAGCTCACGCCGCATTCGTCGCCGAGCACTAGTGTCGTTTAAAGTACATTAGTGAATACCATTTTTAGGCTCGACGCTGCCGCAGCGCTGTCACAGCGCTGACAGCAAGGCGGTTTCCTTAGTGAATAACACTGCTGTACTGTATGACACCAAATAAACCATTTTTATTTCTTATTTATCTCCTAATACGTCCAAACAGACGCATAGCAAAGGCATAGGTAATAGGAGAGGTCTATGTTCAGCAGCGGACTGAAATAGACTGATGATGATGATGAGACAAGACCAATTGGTTGGAAAGCCTCTAGATACTTGTATCCATTTATTTTATTCTATACTATCAAATGATGTATAGTGATGATAGGCTGTATTACTTAGCTACGTAAAGAAATGAAGTATATGTAATTGGTCAGAAAATACTATTGATTAAAATCTGAATTTATTTATACGAAACCCTTGCCAAGCTACTGTAAATTTAAGTTTAAACCTGATGCATTTGTAAACGCAAAAAGTTTTTATAAATGTAAATAAACACTTAAATTAAGCAAATATGGAAGTCAAACTTATTGGCGAATAAGTAAACACTGATGGTATATTTTTAACTTAAAAATCAGAAATAATTTATTTTATCAATTTTACGAAAAATTGCTGGTTTATTTTGCAGTAAATTAAGTTATTAGATAAATATAACGATTGTAATAATAAGACAGATTAATAATAAAAAGAGAAGAAGACATAAGTAACAAAATAAATAAAACGTGCAAAGGAAATAATGGAAGACAAATAGCAGATTACAATAAAGGAAGCAAATGTATTCCCGTAACCATTTATTATTTACAGAACACGTACGTATTAAATTTGCCTACTCCAAAATGCGTACATCCTGGATAAGGCAATCGTAAGACACCCCGATACCGAGGTCTTATAAAATATTGAGATAGAATTCGACGTGAACCCTGGGTCAAACTAGATAAGCTTTAATCCAAGTGTATAGGACACAGAATCGATTGCAACAAAGAAGGAAAAGAATGATAAAGAATACGAAACTGTAAAAGAACTGAGAAAGGTTGAATTCAACTTGAGTTTTTTTGTAGTTTGAAGTACAGTAAACATGCTCGTTGAATTTGCTGCATATGATGAAAATTTCTTTCCTTTTTTTTACTTCCTACGTATATGAAAAAACGGGACGAGATGAAATATCCGAGTTTATTTGTTTGTTTGCTTCTGATATGCAGTTTGTAATAATGAAAATTGAAATTTATTTAGGATCATGCAAATATTGTATTTGCGAAGGTTTTGGTTTATGACGTTTGTTTACTCTGTTCCGAATTGTATTGAAGTGCTCTAAAAGACTGCGTCTATGGAGCACATGAGACTTCTAATTAATTAACATTATAGTGTAATCATAGTGGACACATTACTGCAATTGCCAATCCGCTTGCCCGGCGTGGTGATTATGGGCATTTACCTTCTAATGCATCTATCATCATCATCATCATAATCATCAGCCTATGTTAGTCCACTGCTTGACGTAGGCCTCTCCTATTAACATGCGTATAGACGCCTTAGGAGGTAAATACCCATAATCGCCACGCTGGGCAAGCGGATTGACGATCGCAGTAATGTGTCCACTATGATGACGCTGCTGCCCATCATCAATCTTGTAGAATAGAATGCATCTATACGCATAGTTAATAGGAGAGGCCTACGTCCAGCAGTCGACTATCACAGGCTGTTGCTGATGATGATGAAATACGTAATATTGATAATCATTACTGACGGAAACAAAAGCATGTTCATCACATAAAATGCCGTATAATTTATGCAACGTGTCGACAAGGGGCTCAAATTCACAACATCTGGATGGTCGGTTCAACGTGCTACCAATTATAGTTAGATCGGCAATCCAGGGGTTGTAGATTAAAGTACTATGTGAACGACGGTTTTTCACAGATATTTGATTGCACTGGTTATTTGTCTCTGTATTATTGCTAGAATTAAAAGTGGTACAGTAAAAACAAACAAAATTTATATTTTAAAATCTGTGACCATATATAACATGGACGTCTAACGCCAGCTCAAAAATGCCCCCAAAATTCAATTGTGTCAAGATGGGCAAGACATAGCGCTTTTCTTCACACGTCAACGTCTTTGACAAATGTTTATAGAATATAGCCAATCAAATCTTTGATGGTCACCAATCCCAGCTATTTTTAAATGGCGGTTTAAGTTTTTATAGGTTGATATTGAAATTCATTACCGTGATGCATTGAAGACGGGGTGACATTAGCAACTAAAATTCAGGACCGTTTTTTAAAGGCAAATTAGTATGACGTGCGGTTTTCATGTTTTATTCGTTCGTAGTTATGTTGTTATACATTATGTTGATTAAAAATTAATAGATTGTTTATATTATTTTATTCATCCTCTGTAGGTAGTGATCCTAGCTGCCTAAAAAGCTGGAGGATCCGGGTTAGAAACCCGGTGAATTTCAAGAAAAGGGAATATTCGAGAAGTTTACGTTATACTTTCCATTGTGTACGCACCCTTAAGTATACAAAGGGACATGTATGATTTATGCTTCAATAAAATAGAGTGTTGGCAATAAATATCACTTGTGTTGTCAATGCAGGTTTTATTATCAATTTCTTTACTTGTTCCGTGGGTGGTCATGTTATGACGTGATATTGCTTGAACATAAACATTCTATGCCAATCGTCTGTCGACTCAAAAAAAATGTAAACGAATTAATATGGCTTACTTTCCACGGCAATTGCCGTCTTTGACACATACTTATCGTGAAATACGTTCGCAGATATATTTTTACGTTAATACTAATAAATATGACTAGCAGTGGTGGTTCAGACGTTTGACTTTCAATCCGGAGGTCGTGGGTTCAAATACTGGCTCGGTACCAATGAGTGTTTCCGAAACTTATGTACGGAATATCAGATGATAATTTACCATTAGCTTTTGGTGAAGGAAAACATCGTGACGAAACCTGTATACATCCGCGAAGAAATTCAAAGGTGTATGTGAAGTCCCCAACTCGCTTAGGGCTAGCGTGGGGACTATAGCCCAATCCCTCTCATATATGAGAGGAGGCCTGTGCCCAGCTATGGGACATTATATAGGCTAAAATATTATTATTATTACCAATTAATATCAATAATTTTAACTAAACATATATGTGAATTCAAGTTTTAAGGTTTTAAATTGGTATTAAGACCAAAATTGTGTTCTATAAGTTCGTGATTATGGAATAATGATTTTTTTAGGTTTGTTTACCTTTTTTGGATTTGACAAATGGTTTCAATATTCAGGGGTAATCTTACACAGATCAACTTAGCCCAAAACTAAGCAACGTTTTTATGATGGGTGCTGGGCGATAATTATACATACTGTTTATAAAAAAAAAATTATTTTTAATATTAATAGACTTATTCGGTTTCCTAATTTTACACATGAAACCTGTCTAAGGCACTGGTCCCACCTAAAGCTAGTTAGCGATTGATAGCTTGACTATAAGAACGAACAAAATATAATCGCTGCCGTGTAAAGTAGTTCACCACTGAGCTAATAACTGGGTTAAAATTCTTGTTTCATACCACTCTGTCACGGTTTTAGTGGCTGTTTCGACTCAGTATATTAAAAAAATCCGGCGCACTTGTATTTCTTTTTCACGTTAGATTTTAACCCTTAAGCTGGGAATACACATGCCAGTAAATCGGGAAAGTAGCTGGTATGAAAGTTACTGGCATGTACGAGTAACTGGCACACTGCGGATACATTTGCAAGTAACACTGGCATGCATACTGTGCCCTTGCATGCCAGTATTACCATCGCGTATACACAGGACAGTTCGTGAGAGTATTTCGTACCTACAACATAGATAATAGAAGTGAATTAAACAAAATTGTGTTATTATTAGCAATTGAATGTGTAGCTAAATTAATAAGAGATAAAAAGAAAAAATGAAGACTGGTTTGGATAAGAGATTAGATTAGTAAAAGGGAAGATTTTGGAGCAAGTAGTTGTCTGCTTAAAGTAATGCGTCAAGAAGATCATGATGGTCACTGAAATCATTTGAAAATGCTCCCAGAGAAATTTGAAGAATTGTTAGGAAGAATTTGGGCCTGCGGCCACAACGAGTCGGCTACTGGCATGCCCGTAGCTGTCGCCGCTGTTCACACGTGCCAGGTTAGCAGCCCCCCGCGTCCCCTCCCTCATATTGCATGCTAGTAAATCAAATTGCTTGCAATCTACTTGCTTGCCAGATACAGGCATGCCAGTTAGTGTATACACATGACAATAGGTGGCACGTGCAAGGAGCTGGTATGCAAGTGTGCCAGTTAAAGGCATGTGTATTCCCGGCTATACATGAGAAATTGAAAACAAAACATCATCTCACACATAAATCACCACTGCGTCACGGTTTTTAGAGACACAAAATAAGGAAACGAAAAGAATTTTGACCCTACCGCGAGTTCCTATACGAGCATGAAGTGTCACTGGCCAATCACGCCATTCTTTTATACTAGATTGATGATGGGCAGCAGCGTCATCATAGTGGGACACTGCTACAATCGCTAGTTGGCTTGCTCAGCGTGTTGATCATGGGCATTTACCTTGTAATCGATTTTTACGCTTAAGCTGGGAATACACATGCCAGTAAATCGGGAAAGTAGCTGGTATGAAAGTTACTGGCATGTACGAGTAACTGGCACACTGCGGATACATTTGCAAGTAACACTGGCATGCATACTGTGCCCTTGCATGCCAGTATTACCATCGCGTATACACAGGACAGTTCGTGAGAGTATTTCGTACCTACAACATAGATAATAGAAGTGAATTAAACAAAATTGTGTTATTATTAGCAATTGAATGTGTAGCTAAATTAATAAGAGATAAAAAGAAAAAATGAAGACTGGTTTGGATAAGAGATTAGATTAGTAAAAGGGAAGATTTTGGAGCAAGTAGTTGTCTGCTTAAAGTAATGCGTCAAGAAGATCATGATGGTCACTGAAATCATTTGAAAATGCTCCCAGAGAAATTTGAAGAATTGTTAGGAAGAATTTGGGCCTGCGGCCACAACGAGTCGGCTACTGGCATGCCCGTAGCTGTCGCCGCTGTTCACACGTGCCAGGTTAGCAGCCCCCCGCGTCCCCTCCCTCATATTGCATGCTAGTAAATCAAATTGCTTGCAATCTACTTGCTTGCCAGATACAGGCATGCCAGTTAGTGTATACACATGACAATAGGTGGCACGTGCAAGGAGCTGGTATGCAAGTGTGCCAGTTAAAGGCATGTGTATTCCCGGCTATAGGCTGATGATGTAATATTAGCTGAGCAAGTAGCTGGTTACGGTTGAGCTTAGTAACTATACGAGCTGAGCAGTTATACCAATTTGTCAGTAGAATCTAAAAAATAAATAAACAAGTCTAGAAACTTGCATTAATCCATAATCACGCACTTTTAGCCGTGTGATGACGGCAGTAAGAATACATTTTTCACCACCCCAACTCCTCCTGCGGGTATCGCAAGAGTCGACCAAGGGATTGAAGTGTCACTGACTATTATTTGATAAAAGATTGATGATGGGCAACAGCGTCATCATAGTGGACACATTACTGCGGTCGCTAATCCGCTTGCCCAGCGTGGCGATTATAGGCATTTACCTCCTAATGCGTCTCTACGCATAGTTAATAGGAGAGGCCTACGTCCAGCAGTGGACTAACATAGGCTGATGATGACGCACTTTTAGAACACAATCTTAGTTTTATACATAAATACTCGTATTTTTAATAAAAACTACGGATATTTTTTAGTATTAACGTAAAAATATTTATATCTGAGAAAGTTTAACGATATGTGTCAAAGACGTCAAATGCTATAGGGAGTCAGCCATATTTGTTTACTTTTTTTTACAGACGATTGGTATACAAATATCAGCGTATCATTTCTTTACTAGGGAGTAATTATATTGTGTTCGTTTTTATAGCTAAGCTATCAATCGCTAACTCTTTTGGTGGGATCAATGCCTGACCCTCCAATACAATTTAACATTACATTTTTAATCGAAACCACACGTCATGAAATGTTATTGTCAAACATAACGTAAAGCGTAATATCGTCAATGGTGCCGATAAAAATTATTGTCACCCAAAATACTGTTAGGCGGAAATTACTATTCCACGCACGGACATTGAGAGGATGGGATATAAACTTGGGGTGGAGATAAAATATAAATGAGGTTTTGAAAAAAAATGCTGCGTTTACCTGTAGGTTTGTTTGATTGAAAATATGACGGCGAATTTTATTTTACATTGAAATAACAATTTTAAGTTTGAATGAAAAATAAGAAGCCCCTTTTTAAATGAAATAGGTAGTTATTTTAGAATTGTAACTAACGTGAGAATCAAACATATTTAAATATTTAATTGCTCGACAAGTTTCGATCCATTTAGAGTATCCTCATCATGGAGTACCCGCGACCAAAGCCCGACGTATAAATAGTTATTTATGATAAGTGTTGAAAATGAGCTTTTTCTGCATAGGTGTCGGTGATCTTAAAACACGAACCAAGTGAGCTACTTATTATGCGTGTTGTTAAAAAAACCGTTATTTTTTCGTTATGGCTATTTGTGATCAATTATTATGATTGAATTATTGTGTTGGTTTAAAGTAACGGATAAGTAAATTCCTGCTTTGTCCAATAGATAAGGAAACCCTGCATTTTTTTATTTTTGATTACATAAATAGTTAGAGAATTACTCGATTTCATAATTTAACTCAACAATTCAAATTCAGTTTAAGCGTTTCAAACGAAATTTAACTTTGTAACTATTTACAAAGTGAAAATATTGCTTTTTTCACCACAAAAACTAACGCAGAAATAGTGTAGGTACTTGCAACTTCATAATGACCGAAGACACTTACAAAATAGCTTGAGAAAGTGCAGCGCTGCACCAAAACGTCATGTAAAAGTTTAAATGTCCGTTTGTGGTTAGAAAGGCTGTTTTATAATTCAGCGGTTGAGAACAGCTGTGCAAAACGTTGGCAGTTTTGGGCTTAAGGGACATTTTTGCAAGCTTTCAGGTGATAGTTTTCAAGAGAATTTTACAGGTACAAAATATACGTTTTAAGGTACTTAAAATAATATTACAATAATAAATAATATTGAAAGCGTTTGTAATTGACTTCGTAGTAAAATAAATCCATTAACAGTTGTTAAAAGCTAATGTAATTACAGAAGATGATATTTATAATATTAATGTAATCAATTTATAAAATAGTACCTTGGCCATTTTATTTAAAGTTATTCCCTTATTTTGTAACATAATTTGTATTTTTCATGTGAATTCTACTGGAAAACAGATTCGATTTTGATAGAAGAAGAAAAATCCTATCTATCTATTTTAGTACCGGCAAAAAATGTATGAAAAAATTATAACAGAATTGAAAAATATCTTGGGACACTTTTTTCTCCTGCTAGGATCAAAAGTGTAGAAATTATAACAATAGTACATTTTACTTCGTTTTTACATGAATAAAGAGCATCTACTTCTTAAAATACATTAATAAATAATCACTAAATGCTAAAAAAGCACTTTTAATATGATTATCGTTAAAATAGAATGAGCATAATCAAAAGTCAGTCAGTTTTATGACCAAAAGTATATTTGAATGAATGAATGACTGAATGATTTATGTGCAAAGACAGGGTCCATATTGGCACTTATACAATTTTTTCTTCGAATATTTTTACTAATACCGTTTTTTACTCATAATTATCATTACTCCGAAAATTTTTTCTCATATTTTTTTTCTTAATAAAAATTATACTTCTACCTACAATGTTCATAACGATTTTTATTTCGAAATTTTATCCTCCTAAAGTCGTCAAGTAGATTAATCTATACTCATAAAGTTATTTGAAATAAATTGTTTATTTATAAACATTTTCCCATTAGATTCACTCTGTTGTGGTATAATTCTTTTATGAATAACATAAACTATGTAGTCATATTGGGCTTTGTGCAGAAACTGTTGTGACATACTCAACTTTAGCATATTTCTTTGTGGCAGAGTTCGAGTTGTTCGAATATTATTCGAGCATAATTTCGATGCTCCTATTTATGATGAGGCATAATCTGGATGTGCATAAAAAGTATCGGCATAGTTTCTTTTAGCATAACAGAGAAGGAATAATTACAGCCTCTCAATGTAATCGAGGTAGTAGTAATATTCTATACGTTACTTACTGTGTTACTGAGCTGAGTACTTACTAGGTTGCTAAAAAAAAAGTAACCTCGAAGACTAAGGCGGGAGCAAAGCTCCCGCCTTAGTCTTCTAACCTAACCTATCCGAGTCGGATCTGCCCCGGAAGGTTTTGTTCGCTCGCTTCGCTCGCTCACTGCAGAAATTTTCACCCTCACAGCAAATTCTGCCTGACGAAAAAGGCAAGTTTCGAACATGTGGCTACATGCCCAAAAAAAAATGCTAATCTAATTTCTGTCTTATAACACTCGGCGTAATTAATGATATGCCAAGATAGTTTCGGACAAAATAATATTCGAAATATTGTTATTTAAGCCAAGTTTCAATGTTTCTGTCTCATTAAGTTGATGCCAAAATAGATTATACCAAGTCTGTTATGTCCTAAGCGTTTCGGACAAATAATTAAAATTTAAGAGGGAACCCGTTTAATACAGTACCTACTCTGCCACAACCTGATTTGTGCAGGTAGCTAGTTTACAGTAATAGTACGATTTACATTTAATTAAACAAAAATAATTCATACATAAAACCAGTACCGATAAAAATAAATACCTATAACATTAGAATATATAGCATAAAATAAGTATAGTGAAAAATTATATAAACATAAAAGTTAGTACTAAAAATATGTATGAAAAATAATATTATGAACATAAATAATTCTATGTGATGATGATTATGAACAAAGATTATTCTAAATACCGATCATTATGAAGTTAAATTGTATAAGAAAAATTTTCGGAGTTCCAATAATCTAAGTTGCAATTTTATAAATACTTTGGCGCACCCGCAAAGACAACATAATGGTCCACAATGTTATTAGTACTTGTTTAAATTTTATGTTATAGAACGTATTATGAAAACACAAATCAAATAATTAAGTTTTTACTAAATATTTTGATTTGTGCATTTATTTTTCCCCCAGTAGTCACACTACCTAACTTAATACTATATAAATTATAAATATTGAATGTCATATTCCATATCCAATATTTATAATCTAATGTTATATTAGAGCCCTATTCTTTACATATAATATTATTATCCAGTTATATTACATCAAGGCCATATCCAGTAATTCTATTCATTTCGGCCGTTACCAAAAAAGGCGCAGTATCTTTATCATGTATTTTCGGGCCCCGTAAAATAACAACCCTTTTTACAGCCAACCCAATTACTTTTTATGATCCAATTGTCAGATATTACTGGACATTCGTGTACCGTATTTTATATGTTTAATATAAAATGTCTTAATAGAGAATATAAAATTGGCGATTGGTTTTGAGTTATGGCGTTATTGGGTCTTTATGTTTTTAGTTTTATTGGAGATAGATATTTGTACTTTAAACGAAAGATTCGAATGTGTTCTGTACAAATAGATTGGTAATACTTGTGTACTTTTTTAATTAAGAATAGGCTCATCTTTGCGATACTATATTGGAGTAGCTAAAAACAACAGCTAGCATGTTACCATTAAATGGAAGATAATTTTAATTGTGACTGAACAAGTGGATTACTTTTTGTTTTTGTTCTTAGTTTTCTAATAATGTACCTAAAACTGTTTCGTGTTCGGTGATTGGTGAGGTAATTTTTTGAATAAATATTTATATACATATTGCTCGTACAAATTTAAGAAAAATTTCGTTGATAAATAAAACTATTTTTAAAGTATTTTGCATGAAAATAATAAAGCAAAAATAAACTTCATTTCATGTCTTGTTAAAATATTATGAAAAATATTAACGGGCATGAAAATTTGTTTTGTAAAATCCATATAAAATATTGCATAAATCAACGTCCTCGCCGAACAAGCAACCGTTTTTTACTACTAATAATTAATACTAATAATAATAATATATATTTATCAAAAAAATTAATTGTAGTACTAATAGTTCATATTATCTTACCAATAGGCTACTTGACTCATATCAAATTTAGTGCAATAAAATATTATTTTCTGTAGTATTTATTGAAAAGATCAATATTTTTTGATTACGGTGTATTAAAAGTGTTTGATGGGTACATATTTTTTATTAAAAAAATTCTTTTATTTTTTTTTATTTCGTACTCTGAAAACGGTGTCGGCCATGATGTGACGTCATAGGATCTTAAACTAACTTCATGTCGAATTATACGAGTGAAATTCGCCATGGACATGTAGGCATGTAGCTTTGCTGTGACATTGACATAACATAAGTGACATGTCAAATGTTTGTTTTCGGTTTGAGTGACGTCACACCACAGATAATCTAAGCATTAACATGGCTAGTATCGTTTTCGCGCGGTAACGAAAGTTTAAATTTTAAGTTATAATTTTGCAGTGTTCTAGGTCGTGAAAAATTGTATTTAGGTACTATATTTTTTCCGTTAATCAGACATTGATTAATAATATAAGACAAACTTTAAAAATGGGTCAAGTAGCCTATTCCAATTTGTATGCGTTAATTCATTATTGTCAATTTTCACTTTTAACCGAAAGATATTTTATTTTATTATTTACGTAATTATTGTTATAGTAATACGATAAACGTGATATTTTAATAAACTTTTAAATGGAGCAAAACTTTCATTTATAAGTTTTATAATGAAGTACTTTCAATTCAAAGTTAAAAAAAAGATCAATTTAACCGACAATATTTTGCGAAACCACAAAACGCGAAACCACAGTGATACAATTGGAATAATTTAATTAGGAAGACCAATTACGCCTTATTTTAAATTAAAGCGCTATTTGAATTATGTGTCTAATATTAAATTATTTTGTCAACAGGTAAAATACGCTCCAAAAGTGCAGATAAGAATTAAATCAGGAGCCAAAAGGGTACCTGAAGGAAGTGACGTCGTCGTCGGTAAATAAATCTTATTTTTAGACCTTATTTAACTATTTGATATATAGTTTTTATACAGATAGTTTTATTTCCTTAGTGTTCGTTTATTTTATTCTATTTTCCTTGTATATTTACTTAAATAAATAACGTTTGCGTATGTGTTACGTGCATTTGTCACTGTAGTCTGAAAAGGCAAAGGATTTGTAAAAAGACGTGTGAATTTGCCAATAATATATTTTAGCTTTCGGACCTCTTCCGGACGGATAGTTTTTAAATGGAAATTATTTTTTTCGCAAATTCAATATACGGCATTTATATATACTGTTATATATATAATACTGTTTCAAAACGATTTCGAATAATAACCCGCCTAGCTTACCTATAGTGTAAGGCTGCGTTTCCACCAGAGATGTGCGAGGATGTGTTTCCATACAAATGACACCTCGCTCGAGTCATTAATAGGTATCACTTGTATGGAAACACATCGTCGCACATCTCTGGTGGAAACGCAGCCTAAGACCTTCGTAGGACACACACATACAAACGCGTTGAAGAATGATTCTCTTTCATGCAATATTTCCTATTTCTGAAGTGTATACCTAGCTGTGTTGCTGTTTGTATAAATACAATTAATCTTACAAAGTAACTCCGCATTTTAATAAAACAATTACCCTTTTTCTAGAACAATTCATTATCTGTAACAAAGACCGTTAACTTGTTATTTAAATGCTAATTAGTATCCTTGTATTCAGAAGGTTAGGTTTCTTGTGAATAGAAATAGGATAATTTGGAGTGAAAACGAAGTTTTATAACCATTACTAATTTGGGATATCCTTGGTTAATATAAATATTAGGTTGTCCTATATTTAACGAATTTTAGAAATTAATAACGCATACCCCAAATCGGTTTCTTTTACCTCAAAACACTCTGAAAATCAATTTCAGTTCATTCCTGTAACTGCATCCCGTGCTGACTTTAATGGCATTTTCCTATACATACAATGTATGAAAATGTCGATTTTTTTATGTTTTTTATTTTTTTTTTCTGTGCAATTAACTTATACTACTGCCTTATAAACATTTTTTTTATCAAATTACAAGTTGAGAACAGAAAAACAATACATTATTTACCAACTTACTGTATGACCAATTTTTTTCATAGTAATTTGTACGGGAATTTCAGTTGAAAGTAGGCACGGGTTTTTGTTACAGGAATGAGCTGATTTTTTGTCAAGAGTGTTTTGAGGTGAAATAAACTGACTTAGAGGGTATGCATTATTAATTTCAGAAATTCGTAAAATATGGGACACCGTAATAAAAATGTATCATTATTTCCGAGTTTTAGGTCTTAGTTTACACTAAACGAGCGAATACTCATTCTATACCAACTCTACGAAATTCGTCCCTTAATCTAAAACGTGATTCGTCGAAATTCGTTGATTTCGTAGAGTTGGGGATAGAATGAGCATTCCCTTGTTTGGTGTAAACCCACTTTATCATAGAAACAGTTGATTTTCAATTTCGACATAATGCATTCAGACCAAACGAGCATTCGCTATTCTAACCCCGTACTCTACGAAATTCGATCATCACACAAAATGTGATTCGTTGATTTCGTAGAGTGGGGGAAAGAATATCGAAAACTTGTCTAGTCAGAATGTACCTTAAGTCGCCCGAATCGTTCTGTGAAAAGTTTAGGAACATCTTTCATTGCTTTATCTTAGAACGTAAAAATGCAAATGCAAATATACTAGTCGGTTATTGAAGTATTTTTTTCTCGTTTGTTATTTTTATATTAAAAAATGCTAAATATTTTTAAATTACCTCTGACGTTTTGATTACGGCATTGCATTCGTAGTCTCATAGAAACACAAAGAAATTCTTGTGTTGCGGATGATTTTCGAAGCATAGTTATAATGTACGCGATAAAGTCGTCATAATAAACCACGTGAAAACGCAATAAAGCCGTATAAAGCGCAGATAAAAACCTATTATTTTACGAATTATGTTATAGGGCAAATACTTGTATAGTAAAATGAATATGAAAGTAACTGAAAGCGATTAATAATACACGTTCAACATTTTAATAATTATTTTGTGAAGTAGCTCCTGTTCAAATAAAATATAGAATACTTATTATTTAAGTTTAGGTGACGTTTACTTTGTGTACATGGCTGTCACAACTAAGAAAACTAAATGAGAAATACCCAGATAACAAAATATACAGACGGGGAAGGTTATTTCAATATACTAATGTATTATATATTGTTTTAGTGTGCCAAGCGGAAGCGAACCCAACGAATTTAACCTTCAAATGGTATATGGACGACCATCTTATTATAGGGAATTATACAACGGAATTGGTAAGTGGTTGTTATTTATTATTTACCATATTGATCTACAGTATATTGATTAACCACGTGGCGACAGCAGTAAGGATACAAAAGTTGTTCACTTGGTGGTCAAAAGCTAACATTTTTGCTGGTGGTAGGACCTCGTGCAGGGTTCGACCGGATAGCTACCACCGTCTTATACGTTAACCTGCCGCTAAATAGTTAATATTGTGTTCCGGTTTGGGGGTAAGATAGCCGGTGTAATTACTGGTATAGAGACAATCCATCTAAGTCCTCAGGGTAGACGTATAGGCGATTTTTGGTCATTATGTCCATGGGCTTCAGTTCCCGCTTTCCATCAGGTGAGAGCTCAGTTGTCTACCTTCGTCACATAAAAAAAACACTCTTCCTTTGGGTGTGGTAAGAATTTACTAAGAAATTGAAGAATGATGGGTAGCAAATTGGTAATTTCTTTTAACACCTTTGGTACTAAAAAACAAATCAAAGTTTTTATTAAAAGAATTGTGTCTTTGAATAAATATCCAAGTCATTGCATGTAAAAAAGAAAATCATCTTGCATTTCCGTAGCCTTTTCAGAACCTTAAAAGGACGATAAAAATAGACGTAAGGGTAAAAATAGACCCTTGTGAGGTCACGTGTGAAAGATGGATCACAACATATTATATGTATGGATGAAGTGAATGGTCTGAGGGCCCTTTCAAATTGACGACATGGTTAAGAAATTGACAGGTGTGAGGGGCAAACATTTGTATGGATCTTTGTCTGTATTCTCGTATGAGTGTTTATGAACATTAAAACATGATTTTTTTAAAATTTAGGTTTAATTATAAATAGATGAGGGTTTTAGTTAAAACGTGCCACTTTTTCACCAGCCATAAGGACAACATTGGCTTGTACGAGTATCTATTTTAAAACGAGTTAAATATCTAAATGCCCACCATTACAGCTAGCGACAAAGTAGAACATTTTATCAAAATGCTCACAAAATAAAGGAATTTATTTCTTGGTAGGTAAATAGGTAGTCAATATCATTGTTTTCTAAAAATATAAAACGATGTGATTTTTTTATTTCGGTTTTTTACAATTCTCTTTGAATATTATCTAATAAAATATGTTCATGTTTTTTGTCGTTAACACGTTCAATGCGGTAAGGGGTCTTTCGACCTATTGCAAAGTATGGTTAACTACGAGTTAATTGCCGCAGCGAAGGTGTTAATTTAGAGGAACTGTAATGACTTCAACCTGAAATAAAATTTATTGTTTGCTTTTGTATTGAGGTAATGAATTGTAATCTAAAATTATTTAACGTGTCCTATTGTTGCAGAAAATCGAAAATATCACAAGAAAATATAACGATATCGTCATCAAATGCGAAGTTTTCAATGAAGTTGGCAAGAGCGAAGATTCCAGAACCTTAGAAGTAACATGTAAGTTATTTACACACAAACTGCATTGGCCGTCTGGTGACGGCAGTAAGAATACATTTGTCACCACCACAACTCTTCCCGCGGGTGTCGTAAGAGTCGACTAAGGGATTGAAGTGTCACTGACCATTCTTGATAGAAGATTGATGATGGGCAGCAGCGTCATGATAGTGGGCACATTACTGCGATCGTCAATCCGCTTGCCCAGCGTGGTGATTATGGCATTTACCTTCTAATGCGTATATACGCATAGTTAATAGGAGAGGCCTACGTCCAGCAGTGGACTGAGATAGGCTGATGATGTGATGTGTGACTTAATACACTGCGGAGCCACACATGCTTGGTAAAGGTCTGCTGGATGCGGGTGGCGTAGAACCGGTCAATGTGGCAATCTTTGGGAGAGGCCTATGTTCAGCAGTAGACGTCATTCAACTGATATGATAGTCATGATGAGACGGCTGTAGTAGGTCCTGGGTTTGAATCCCGGTGACTGTAATTTGTATTTTTATTTGCATTTATCATATAAATATTTCGTCCTCTGCAGTGAATATTTTCTATTGATATTTATTGTATCTGTTTATTATGACATGACGCCTTCTGTAACTCACATCATCAGCCGATGTCAGTCCACTGCTGGACGCCTCTCCTATTAAATTGTGCGTATAGACGCATTTGGAGGTAAATGCCCATAATCGCCACGCTGGGCAAGCGGATTGACGATCACAGTAATGTGTCCACTATGATGACGCTGCTGCCCAACGCCCAACATCAATCAAATCAAAGAATGGTCAATGACACTTCAATCTTAGTCGACTCTTACGACACCCGCGGGAAGAGTTGGGATAGTGACAAATGTATTCTTGCTCTGTAGCTCAATTGGTTATAACCCTGCCTATAAAGCTGAAGGATTCAGGTTCATTTCCCCGCGAGGTCATTGAATAGTAAAAAGGTATTATAACTTGTCGGCCATTCTAGAAAACGAAAACGGTGTATAAGAATACGGTGTATTGTATTAAACTCTTACTTATAATCAGGGATCGGAACCGGTATTTTATAAAAACTTCGAAATAGCCCAATATTTGACATTTTTGTTTAGGTACTCTTTATGTAGTACTGTATATTATATGTTATTTACAACATCGTATGTTTAAATTACTATAATAACTTTTATTTACCGAAGAACTATAAACAATGATAAAAGATCTGTTCTTTTGTATGGATGTAAAATACCGGTTCCGGTCGCTGATTATAATAAATTTAAACCGTTTTTCACCTCCTCTTTTCTCTAGTCATATATTCTAGGTTAAACCAATTACTATAGTATTTTTAACCCTTCCAAGGAAATACTTTGACGTTTGTCGGTGGGTGTTTTATCGTGAACTCATGACGTCAGATCAAAACAGCACAAAATGGAAATAACCTTCACCGTGTTTTAAAGTATTAGTCATGTTTACTGCTATATATCGTCGATTGTAATATGAATTAATGTAACCACCAAAATGACGAAATTGAGTTAAGTATACCGTTCGACTGCAAATTTCCTGCTCTATCGAACGGTGTATATAAAATATTGATATCTAGAAAAAAATGTCGAATACGTTAACAAAAACTTTGCCATTTCATTAGGTTTCTAATGGTTTCTACGTTTTTTATTAACGTATGTAAAGGTTTCCAAAAATCATAGACAATATTTTAACGTAAGCACGAATTTGTAAGTACAAAACATGTCTTTCCTAATGTACTCACCATATTTTTATAAACGTCACTTCTGTAAGCGCCGTCTGCATTGTATGGATCATAAGCAATTCGGTTTCAATTTGTGAGTTACACTAAATTCCGAAATCCACTTTTGATGATTTTCATTGATTCTTACTTTTAACAAAAAGTAAGATGGTTTTCCTTCTGTAATTTGAATTGACTAGATGTGTTCTTTCCGTGGACCCTTCATATTAGGTCATTACATATGAAGTTGGCATTTTGAATCTAGAATTTTATGAAGTCTATTTTCCGTACAATAATTTTTGCACATATTTTTTGATGTCAAAATCAAAATAAACCACATTTTGCCAGTAATATTAGACACTTCTGGGTCAAAATTCTTTTGGTTGTCTTGTTTCATACCACTCTCTCACGCTTTGAGTTGCTGTTTCGACTCAGTATATAAAAAAACCGGTGCACTTGTATTTCTTTTTCACGCTAGATTTTAATCCATACATCAGAAATTGAAAAGATAACATCGCCTCATACAAACATCACAATTGTGTCACGGTTTTAGGGACATAAAATAAGACAACGAAAAGAATTTTTACCATTCTAAAGCGTGCTATTTATGTCTCTATTTCATAAAACAAGTTAATATCACACATTTATAACAATTCTAAACATATGAACCGGCAACATGGCCAGAGTTGTTTTCAAAGCTTATTGTAGAATATCACTTAAGAAAAAAAAAATAGTTATTAATGTGAAAAAACCTTTGTCACATAGGCACTATTGAAAACAAAAAAAAAAAATTAGGGAACAATTGAAGTCTATAACCAAAAACGCCAATTTCGTAGCCAATAAAACTACGGTAAAAATATAAATTTAAGTTCGAAATGTGATCGCGATTAAAATAGCATTACTTAAAGCAAATAGTTTCAAATGTCTGCTGCATAAAATAATATAATTCATTTCATAAGCATGTCGCCTCTGGTTTCCGTGTCACAGCTATTACGGTATTTAGGTCAAAAGTAGTTTTGTTTCGTGACCAAGACAACATTAACACCATATTCGTTTAAAACAGTTCTGTTTTTATATATTTTTAACGATATAACTTATTCGGTAATGTCAATGACCCCGCCTGCTCGTTCTTGAGTTGGAGGTATTTGGTTTGAATCCTAGTTATGGCATCTGTATATTTTTGTTTCTTAACCATGGTTGTTTTTATACGGTTTTCTCCACAGAATTAGGTTTGGATAGAAGTTCATTCATTTGTATGGCGGCCGAGCGTGTCCGACTTTGTACTGAAGTTGTTACTTGCCTATGATTTTAAATATGTCTCAGGCCCTTGAGTAATCATATTTTTTTGTGTTGTTGCAATTAATATTACTTAAGGAGGCATTGTTATTGTTCACTTCAACTTACAAAATTTGACGCCCGAAAGCTGCAAGCTGCGATGAAAGACGGACAACTTAGTAAATTTTACTGAGTTCATTTGACACGCTAAGTAGATACGTTTGCTTGATCTATGGTATATAAGACATCTGTGGTTTTCTCATGAATGCCATTGTCAGAACTGGACCAAATTAACACGTTCACCCCCAGTACGTTTTCACTAAGTGTTAATGTTATACCGATTGAAATTACCTTGTAGAACCCCTATGCCAGTGACACGCATGTATGGCCAGAAAGATTGTACTCCTATGCCGGCGACACAACATTTGTGTTAAAAATGTTCGTATTTGTATGTCACTGGCATAGGAGTAAGAATTTCAGTTATGGTACGTAGGAATAAGGTTATTTTGATCACGTATGTGTGTCACTGGCATAGGAGTCAGATTATTTTGATCACAGACGCTGTGTTACCGGCGTCAAACGTGTTAAAATGAGACCAATCAGTAAGCATCAGGCTTTAAATAAAAAAAGAATCATCAAAATTGGTTCATGCAATTGGAAGTTCTGAGGTAACGAACATAAAAAAAATCATACATTTGAATTGAGAACCTCCTCCTTTTTTGGAAGTCGGTTGAAAATAATCAATAGCTTGAGTTAATTATCTGACACTTCAACTAGCATTGGTCTGACCAGAACACGGTACTTAATGTACCTACTCTTTAATGGATACCACAATTTGTTGTATTCATTGTGGAAAGAAAAATGGAAGGCAAACCCACCTGGGGACGCAGTCTCAGACTATGACCCCACGCAAATGCCCATTGGTGTCTCGACTCCTAGACGGGATTGGTGCCAGTTGAATAGGCTACGAACGGCACATGGGCTTTGCGGGGATTATATGTTCAAGTGTGGCTGGAGAAACTCACCAGTATGTGACTGCGGAGCTCCCGTGCAATCCATACAGCACAATCCTGCTCAAAGAGGAGATACACTGGACTTCCCCTGAATTTGCTCACTCCTGATGCAAACGCAGCCAATTGGGTGAAGACGCTAGATATAAAACTATAGCATGATACTTGATATGATTAGTGAGCGACTAATTTGTAGCCATACGATTAAATTAAAAAACAATTGTTGTTCAACTTTGAAGAACCAGTATTCACCATTTCCCTTTTCCCACAGATCCACCAACCTTCAGGACTCATCCCAAAGAGATAGAAGCAGAAATCGGGAAGACTGTCACTTTGACATGTGACGTTGACAGCTACCCGGCTCCAGAAATACGGTGGCTCCATCAGGAGGAAGATCAGAATATTGTAAGTACCACCTAAATCACACCATCAGTTCATTCCATGAATATGTTGGGTATCTGACGCCGTTTCTCGCTTACTCCTAAGAATGCTAGGAAAAAAACTAACTTAACGTGAGTTTAACTGTTTAATACATTTATTGATTATCAGAAATAATATGATGGCTCTATCAAAATGAAGACCAGAATATAATCAAATAGGAATTTTCAAAAAAGTTTCGGCTTAGGGCTAAGATAGCCGGTGTATTTACTAGCATAGATAGAGACAATCCATCTAAGTCCTCAGGGTAGGCAGCGCATAGGCGATTTTTGGTCACCATGTCCATGGGCCTCGGTTCCTGCTTTCCATCAGGTGGGGAGAGTGCTCAGTTGTCTACCTTCGTCACATAAAAAAAGACGACACTGTTAATCCAACGAAGAAATCTCAGTATAGTTCGGGAAATATTATTTGACAGACTCTTACCTACGATCTTTTGTATAGCGTCATTAACAATAGAAAAGTGTTCGACTGCCTGATTGTCTAGTAAGTGTTAACACAAAACAAAAGGTCGTAAGTAAGATAACAGTCGGTCAAATAATATTTCAAGAACTATATAATACAGCGACATTTTAGGTTAAGTTATTTAGTTTCACTATAATGTAAATAAAGCCAAATAGTTACCTATTTCAAATTATTGCTTTAATTTTCTACTGAAATGCACCTAAACTGATTTGATTATTTCATTTGGAATATCAGAAATTTGTGATTAAAATCTATCGTGTTCAATAATGAAATTCCTTAATTTAGCGCATTATTATATTCGGACAGTAAATAATTAGTAAAACGTCCTAATATAATTTTAGTTCATATCAAACCAAACTCTATTCATTCTCGCTTGTAATTTAAATCCTTACGTACATTATTGAAACACCAATGTTCATTTGATTAATAAATATGTGGTCAAAGCGGGTAGAACCAATAAACTGACCACAGACAATACAAATACATACTAAAAGCTTTCGACCGCTGAATTGTACTAAACTATTGAGGTTAGCGAAATCCTGTATTTAATTTGTCTATTTTCACTTGATTAAAGCTTTAATAGTATTTTTTGCAACCCTTGTTTAAGAGAGGTCAAAAAACGTGAGTGGCGTGGGTAACAATTGGAAGCGAAGCCGAAAATTGTTATTAAAGACGCCACGAGCATTTTTTGACTCAGTTAAACAATGTTGCATACAATAATTTTTCTACGACCACTCACTTATTTTCAAATAGTAGCAGCCATGTATTTCATTAAGTCTTGTATACACGGGGTGTCTTAAATGCAAAAAACACACTGCGTGTAAACCCGAATGCGTTCATAGGGAATAGACAATATAGACTTATCTTGACATCTGTAAGATAGGGGATTAAAGGTGTGTTCACGACCAAGTAAATGACGAATTAAAGTACGGGAGTAAAAAAATAAATAAATAAAATAAAAGCTTTCATTGTAAATACGGAGTATGACACAAGTAGTAACAAGGTATCACCTACTCTAATGGCCTAAATTGTCATATTATGATATAGAATAAGTAAGCGAATAGTTTTGTTATCCATTATGCATTAGTACAATAGTACATTGTGCATCGAGGGAGGTAAGTACGAAATCACTAACGAGAGTGTTAGAAGCTCGACGCAGGCGGAGGGCATTTAATGCCTCAAGTTAGTATTCCGCTTACCGACCGTAATGCATACAATGTTTTTCATCACAATTGCGGACAAAAAAAATAAGCGACGTTTCGAACACTTTACAGTAAGTGTTCTGTAAATTACTGTTAAAGCGTTCGAAACGTCAGGATGTAGTTAAATTTAATTTATAACCCGTTTTAAATAGTTTAATTTCATGAGTAATCATCACGGTAACATAAGAAAATAATCTGAAATAAGTAAATTCATTCCTTTTCAACCAAAAACAAGCTTCTATATTATGTAAAATTGTATGAAAAGCCTTATCTCATTCAGCAGAAGCCTGACACAATGAAATTAAATGTTATAGTGAGAATGTACACGAATACACACGAAAATGTGTGTCGCGCAATAATATGAAATATAATGAGAACGATATTACAGGGGAGCTACCAATGTAACACGTTTTCGTTTAATATTTGTTCGTTGTATCTTGTTACGAGTACAATTTGCTTAACACCTTTTTCGTAAACCTCTTCTTCTCACGGATATCCGCTAAGTATCGTTTGTCCCTTTCTGTCATATCAATATGTCTATAAGAGCAAAAGGGACTACCAATACTCACTTGGAAGCTTGCTAAGTTAATATGCATTTAGACCAAATGATCATTCGCTCATTCTATCCCCCACTCTATGAAATCAACAAATTTCGACGAATCACATTTTGTGTAACGAACGAATTTCGTAGAGCGGAGGATAGAATGAGCAAATGTTCAAAATCGTTTGGTCTAAATGCACCTTTAGGAGACGTTTATGAATAAGTAGCTTATTTACCGTTACACATTTTCTAATTTAGCAAGTTGCTAAGTATTGTTTATCCCTTTCTGTCTTATCAACATGTCCAAAAGATCGAAAGGGACAAACGATACCTTAGTGGCTAGTTAAGTTAGAAGACATTTATGAATTAGAGAGTTAGGTTAGGTTAGTATTATCTATTTATTATCATATTTAGGTATCTTTGCATAGCCGCCTCCTATTCGGGATTCTAGTGTAAAGTAAAGTTAGATTTACACCAAACGTGCAAATGCTCATTCTATCCCCACTCAACGAAATTCGTTCATTACACAAAGCGTAATTCGTCGAAATTCGTTGATTTCGTAGAGTAGGGGATAGAATGAGCATTCGCGTTTGGTGTAAATCCACCTTGAGAAATGGTGCTGCCATCTATTTTGCTAAACAGATAAAGAAAATCGTTATGGACAAAAAATCGATTTGAATTTGAACAATTTCATAAGGAATTGGAACTAAATTTCTAACTTTAAATTTTTGGCTATTGTTGTTTATCAAAAGCAGATAGTATGTACCATCAGATACAGAAAACATCAGAAATATTCCCAGAAAAGGGAAAATTTTCACAATATTCTGGCAATACTCCATATATAGACACTATAGACAGTCGAGAACCAAGTGAGAACTCATAACGGCATGTAAACGCCTACACAACAATAAACATATCAAAAAGGCGGCAAACGAGTTACGTAAAAGGAACGCACAATACGCATTACTACATATGAGAGGGGAAATGAGTGATCTTGATAAACGCGGGCTGAATACACGTAAGATAAGATATATTATTTGTCTGTGCAAATTGCTTGTGCGGAAAACAAGAATCAAAAACATATGTTTTACTTTGCCCAGGCAAGTAATTTCTACCATCAAAATGTAAAAAATCAAATGCCTATTATATTGTACAAATGACAACACAGCTGTGAATACAGACAAAGTGCCAGAAATATGTAAACACACCTTTATGTCCAGGCAATAAAGTTCTGTTTACATATTTTTGGCACTTTGCCTGTGTTCACAGGTGTGTTGTTGATTGTACATAATGCGTTTAAATGTACGTATTGTAGAAATTTTATACGATAAGTAATAAAATAATTGCGCAACTTTGCCCAAGAAAATTAATCTTTCAAGCAACAGTACTAAGGTAAAATTTACCCCACTGAAAATTTTCGTGTTAACAATGTTTAGTCACGTATGTTTTTAATTTTGCTACAACTGGTATAAAATCTACCTAATGCAATATAAGGCTATCATAACCGTTAGTAAATTATATGAATGAAATACCTATAAATTAAATTTTACTTATTCACTGGGAAAACTTGCCTCAGCTTCCAAAGTGAAGTGAAACATATTATGAGATATTTTCGAATAAAATTTTAAATATCCAATATGCACAACAATTCAGCCGCAAGCATTTTCTTCAAGGACCATTAAATTACAGATTTATTTGAGAAATACCGTTAGTATGGATCAAATTTTATTATCTACGGAATAAATTTCCACATATTGAGTACTGTTGAATAATGCATTCAGAAGTATTTTCTAAGGGAGTAAAAATATCAAGAGGTAATAAAAAAGATTTGGTAGCTGTGGGTCCAAAACGCGATTCGTCCAAGTCGCAATTTGTCCATTACGTGGTTCGTCAAATATCATTTACGCCATTCGTCCACATCGCGATACGTCCAAGTCGCCATTGGTTCAAATCCCAGTTAGTCAATTACGTGGTTCGTTCCGTTTGTTTACGCCGTTTGTCCATATTGCGATTCGTCCAAACCTCAGTTCGTCAACTACGTGATTCGTCTATATCACGATTCGTCCAAACCTCAGTTCGTCCATAACGTGATACGTCCAATTACTTCAGTAACGTCAATTATATGTATGTTACGGAACTATCGCCGAGCAACACTTAACGATTACACTCTGTATAGCTCAAAATTATAATTAAATAAAACCTATTTATGCAAAAAATAGAAATTAAATTAATGTGCCATGTGGTGACGGCAGTAAGAATACATTTGTCACCACCCCTACTCCTCCTGCGGGTGTCGTAAGAGTCGACTAAGGGATTGAAGTGTCACTGACCACTATTTGATAAAAGATTGATGATGGGCAGCAGCGTCATCATAGTGGACACATTACTGCGATCGCCAATCCGCTTGCCCAGCGTGGCGATTATGGGCATTTACCTCCTAATGCGTCTATACGCATAGTTAATAGGAGAGGCACTACGTCCAGCAGTGGACTATCACAGACTGATGATGATGATTCCTCTGTAATAAAAAAAACATATTTTACTATTAACGTTGGAAAGTGATATGCAAATACGTTTATTACGTTTGCTCAAACATGCAATGAAATGTTGTCATTACGTGTCCAAAAACAGGCTCGGAAGTACTCTATTTAGGGCGTGGCAACAAGAGCGGACATGTAATGGAATTTCATACAACTTTCTCGGCCTGTAAAGTAAACGTCTCACCAAAATGGCGGCGATTTATACGATCAGCTGATCAAGTTAGTAGTCTCTGCATCGCGAACCGGTCGCCGGATTTCGACGTGCGAGGTGTCTTTGGATTCGTCTCGGCGCAGGTATATCATAGATTAGTCTATTTAGCTCCATAGATTTAAAAAAATATTTTTGTTTTCTTATTTCATTGCATGTTTAAGAAAAGCACTATACAAGCTTCGGTGTGAACAAGGACTTGCAGGCCTCATATTCCTACCCGGCCTCGCTTGCTTCGCTCGTTCTGCTATATATATGCCTATACGGCCTGCAAGTCCTTACTTCCCGGCCTCTTCAGTAATGTACTATTTGTCTACATCATTTTAGATGATGATTTAGGATTTAGGATTTGATGTGCTGGGCAAAGTTATAGTTGAAAGGCAAAGTTGTAACCGGTATACACCCTTTTTTTTATTTGCGTTAAATTCGAGGGGTTACTTGGTACGTTAATAGGAGTTAACAAAAATTTTTTTTTTACTTTTTCATTCATAATAATTGAAATGGCAAGTGTGAGAGAACCGACATTTTTAACTTCAAATTTAGTCAGAAATCCGCTGTTGATTTTTTTCCCCTTCCTCATGGGCACCGTGTATTGATATTATTATATATATATTAATTAATTTATTGGTTCGAATCAAATAAATATTTGTTCCTGTGTCACGGTTATTTTCTAGGTACTTACCTACATAAGTATGTATTTATTTATATAAATAAGTTTATCGTCGCGTCGCGATATTTTATTTATCAAAATATTTTTTTTAAGGGTAAACTTCTTAAAGCGACTTCCAAACGAAATTGCGTTAAATACATAATTATAAATACCTACGCGAAATATGGAAGCACTCTAGTACCAGGGTTCCAAAAACGAAAGGTGATCAGGCGGGGTTTACACACACATGCATGTGTCTGTCTTAGACAGCCGCCGGCACACAGATTAGCAAAGTACGAAAACACAGTAGTACCTGGGTTCCAGAATCCAGAATCGAAAGGTGGTAAGACACGTTAGCAACGTGTCGCATACACGTGTGTGTGTGTGTGTTTTGGGCGAAAAGTGTTTTGGACATGAGGCGTTCTGGACGTAAGGCGTTCTGGACGAAAAGCATGTTGGACGAAAAGCGTGTTGGACGAAAAGCGATTTGGACGAAAAGCGTGGTGGACGAAAAACGTTTTGGACAAAAATCGTGTTGGTGAAAAGCGACTCGGACGAAAAGCGTTCTGGACGAAAAGCGTGTTGGACAAAATGCGTATTAGACTCAAAGCTTATTGGACTTAAGTCGTGTTGGACGAAACGCGTGCTCTAATCCGTTTGGACGAATCGCGTTTTGGACCCACAGCTACCAAATCATAAAAAAGTACCTATGTGGCGTCATGCATAATATTGCCAGTGAGGAAAAAATACTACTAGTAGTTTTTGCAGTCATCCGATCTTACATTAGATCCGATCTTAGTCGAGTGTACCTTAATCAGTGTGAGCTAATTGCCATAAGTGATAACGTATCATGTTTTTTCTTGTTACAGCGGGTCGGTAGGACGGCGAATTTGACTCTTATATTGGACACGCATACGGCTGGAAGATATATATGTATAGCCAATGTACCTGGATATCCTGAGATTGAGACTTCCGGATCCATTTTTATCAAGGGTAAGTAATGTTTTCACTATTAATTTATCTAGAGCACTAAATAAAACTTTAGTATATATAAGGCTAGCTGGATGCAAACGGTATGTCGTACAATATAATATGCCCTAGTTATATAGTCTTGAGTTTCATGGGCCTATAAATCTTACTTGAACTTTGAAGTTCGTAAACAAGCATTTATCTCAGTCACTCCAATGAAGGTGTCATCTGCGTGACGGAGACAGATGCTCGAAATTCATCATTTTCGTATTTGATGCATTTCGCAGGTCTATCATAATCGGTAATAAAAGTAAATAGTATAAGTATTCGTAGGTATTCTAGGCGGTGATACGAGACTCGACGGTACGGTCGAGGAATTTAATTTCCTACCCATTTCGTACCTTGTTATAGTAGCTATAATATGACAGTCCTAGCAGCTTTCATATTGATGGTCACTGTGACAAGGTACGAAATGGGTAGGAAATTAAATTCCTCGACTGTACGATATTTAAAAAAAATTACCCATTAAGGTCCATTTAGACCAAATGAGCATTCGCTCATTCTATCCCCCACTCTACGAAATTCGTTCGTTACACAAAACGTGATTCGGCGAAATTCGTTGATTTCATAGAGTGGGGGATAGAATGAGCGAATGCTCGTTTGGTCTAAATGCACCTTCAAATGCGAGACAGAAACAATATTAATTCATTATTTTAAAAACGATTCATTAAATTTTATCTTACGTGCAGTGCGATGGACATTGGACATATAAAATTTAAAGCAAGAATAGCAGTGAATAAAACAGAAAATAATGTATTTAAATAAAACGTCGTTTGCAATAATTTTAAATGTGTATGACAGTAATGAAATTCACGAAACTCGAAATTTATCTGCATTGCCTTTACGGATAACAATAAAAAGATTTAATAAATTTTGGTATTTCTCGAAAATGATATTTAAATAATTGAGTCGCGCTTTGTGATAATTATGTTTAAAATATCATAACTTGGTTTCATTTATCTCATTTCTGTATATTCATATTTTGTTCGTAATCAATCATGAATATTGAGAGGAATCTTAAGGCCAATTTTACCCTTAATCGACTCAATAAAAAAATATCTATATGTGATTGTATTTGAGTTAGGCGGGTATCGCCGTGTCCCTTTTATTTACACGGGATTGTGTATCTTTTGTTCGTGTTTATAGCCGATAGTTCATATCTTAGTAGCTCGCGGTGAGACCAGTGCCCTACACTTAAATTCACAGTTTAGTAGTATTAAAATGGACAAAACTTTGAATTTTTTGATAGTTATGTGGCCCTTCCATCATGATAGTAGATAACAAATGTATAGCATTACTGCCATTAAAATAAATTAGTTCTACCAAAAACCCGTAACACGGCGAGGTCTCAAAAGAAACTTGTTAAGTTATACTCATCAGGACCCGTAATTTTCATGCCGATGACATCAATTTGACGTCACGCTCCAGAAAGGGTGATCCCAAATAGTTTTATTCTTAATTATTAATCATTAGTCATCAATCATTTTCATCATGTACAAAATGACTTAAAGACAAGTATATTTACTCGTGAAATAAATAATACCTACTTGATACGTGATTTACGTTAAAGAGGAATTCTGTTTTCTACGTGGTTATTGAAATGTGTTAACAATATCATTTAATAAAATATATGTATGTATAAAAACAAATCAAATAGTTTTCTTTTTGTTTCACGTATCAAATAGGTATTAGTTATTTCACGTGTAAATATACTACTTTTGAAGTTACTTATAGATGATTAAAATGATTGACGACTAACGATTAACAAGTAACAATAACACTATTTGGGATCACCCTAAATGGAGCGTGACGTCAAAGTGATGTCATCGGCACGAAAATTACGGGCCCATACTTAATAATAAAGTGCTAAATAATAATACATTTTTAGGTCCACCAAAGATCCTCTCCAACTACACACAATTTGGATCCCAAGGCGATAGCGTGAAGATAGAATGTGCAGCCTTTGCCGTACCACGTATTGACAGCATTGTATGGACATTCGATGGAAAGGAGATCGATTCTATACATGACCAGGCGAGTGAAGAAATTGACCATAGTTATACAGCAAACGACCAGTTTTTTGGAAATCTGACTTAAGCTTTAACACATTGAGTTTGATCACGTTCTGCATTGACAAATAATCGAAGTTCGTCGTTTTCTGTATAACTACGGTAAATTATGGTCTTTTTACACGATGACTGTTGAAAAAAGGAGTGTATTGTTTTCAGGGTTTATGTACGTAAGTGGATATGTATTTGAGTTTCTTCGTACCTCTAGATTCACTAGAAGAGCCATATTTTTGTCCCCCTACTTTTTTGTAACAAAGGTATTTGTTATAATGATTTCTACTCAGAATCGTAAGCTCTTTCGATTTCAATAGGAGAATAAAACGAGAAAAAAATAGTTCTAAAACATACATAAAATTTTCGAACTTTCCTTACCGTTACAGTCATAAAAGATGTATGAAGAAATGGTAACGGGTTGAAAACAAACCCTTGGAACAAAAATTATCTCCTATCAAGATCGAAAGAGCCCGCGATTCTAAATTTTCCGTAAAAAAAAAAGAAGACTAAATGTTACTTTTTAATAACGCAGTAAGCGTATAGTAATGTGATGTCAAAACTCCATAGTAATTTACACTAGTATCTGAGAGTAGGTGTTCATCATCATCATCATCTCAGCCTTATGGCTGAGATACGATCTGACGTCTTATGACGTCCACTGCTGAACATAGGCCTCCCCTCTGGACCTCCACATGTACCGGTTAGATGCGACCTGCATCCAGCGTGTCCCGGCGACCTTCACAAGGTCGTCTGTCCGAGAGTAGGTGTTATTCTTCGAATAATATTTTGGTGAAAAAGCCTTAGAAAATTTACTTTATAATTACTTTTTGAGAACTAGCTAATCACTCTCGCTGCTCGAACATCACGGTCGATGGGACCAGTGCCATAAGTACACTACGAGGTAGCTTTCTAATGAGGTTTAATCCACTTAAAACTATTTAAGGAATAGCAAATGATAAATACATGCTATTTATAGACCGAGGACTAAATAACCTCATTATTATCCTGTACGTAATCGCCCACGAACCCAAAGCTACCAAAACAAAATGTCGATTTGTCTATTAATAGTTTGACAGTACAATGAATGGGAGGCCTTCTCTGGCAGGCTTCGCGTTTGGAGGAATATAATAACATATTATCTGAATTGCTTAAGAGTCTGGTCTGGTCACGGTTTGAAAGTTGAAATGGTTTATAATTCAAAATGAACATAAATTGCAATTGTTAAGGTATGCTTGGTAATGTAAAAAAATGGCAAATGGATTTTTTAGAACCATAAACATTTGTAGGTAATTTGTTTTACATACAAGTACATTGAGTCATACAATAAAGTAACTACATTTTCTAGTTGTACCTGTACCTTGTGCCACAGAATGAATTTTGTCTATTAAAGTAGTTACTAACTTGAATGAAATGAAATTAATTTTTGCAATGTTATTTTTATGAAGTTTCTTCAATACTTTCTCCTATGCAGTCTGTGCTCATTTATATTCTAAACTTTGGCATTTTTATTGGACTAAATAAACATTCAATCGTTTTTTTATGAAGATGAAAAAAGTGACCCTCTTATTCCTTAGCCGACTCATTTCCTACATAACAAGACACACATACTTCTAACGAACTGATTTGATTCCCTGTTGATTGCAAAAAAAGCGTCAGATGTAGCTCACAAAATGCAAATGGATTAGATTACTTTACTTATTTTGGTTTCCGTTTTTTTACGTACCGCAATATAGGTGCTAATATTGTGGTACATAAAAAAACGAAAACCAAAATAACTAAAGTAATCTATTCATTCCATTTGCATTTAAATCACTTTCCGCAATGTTGGTGCTAAGAGAAAATTTGTTAGTTACTCCAATATAGCAGAATCCAATCTAATCCAGAGCATATTCATGAAAAAATCTTACCGGACTCTTAATGCTCTGTCCTATTTTGAAATCTCTGATAGTTATAATCTTATAAGAAATTCGCACATTGACTGATTTTCACGTAGCCTACTTCAGTATGCTTAGCAAATGATTGGCGCGACAGTATCTCGCCGCGAGATAGTCTATCCGTCCCTCTTTTGTTAATATAGCTAGTGAAGGACGGGAGATCTATCTCGCGGCGACATACTGTCGCACCAATCATGTGCTAAGCCAGCTGATATATATACATAACAATATCAAGCTTTATATATTGACAAGTCCTTACCCTTGAGCAACCTTGAATATCGATTTTAGAAAAATAGGCCGTCGATTGTCAAATGAATATGGAAGCACATCCAAAACATATTTTCAGAGGAATATACATTAATCGCGATGAATTCATGGATGAATATTTTGTTTCATCATTAAACAACTCGTGTTTCATTTATTTTACTTATCCGTTTTGTGTGGGCGGTACAGTAGGTGGATTCCGGCTTTGATGAAGGGCAAAGAAAATACTTATAAATAGAAATGATCGTAATGACTCAATTGTTTATTTTACTTTTGTGACAATATTAGTAGAAGGACGTGTGAAAGTCATTTGAAAGAAAGATAAAGTAGAACCTACTGAAGCGATTTAGATTGCAACGATAGACGTTAATAGTTTATTTCAAAACTATTTAATACAACAAGAGTATAGTTTTCCAGAGAAATGTTGGCACCAAGATATGAATTAGATTTTATTTTTATTCCTTTATTGGGAAACAAACAGCGTACTATAATACAGTATTATGAAATCAAGGGACTTATGCATTAGCTAAAACAGTTTCTTCTAATGGTATAAAGCTGAAATTGCTCAAAGAGAACTTATTACATATGCTGAAAATACATTATTAATCAATCTAGAAAAAACAAAAAGAAAAAGAAGAAAGTCTATCAAGTAACATCACTCGACATGTGTTATAATACTTGCAATGTACGAGTATGAACATTGAGTACCTTAACTGTAATTAATGTTTTTTAACATATTTGACATTTTTAAGAGGGAATAAACTTATATCACACAATTTTATTATAGAAAGAATTAAGTACATCAATTATTAAAACTATGTATTTTTCAACAGGATTACGCATTTCTTGAAGACTTGCAGCCAGGCGGTGTTATAAACTCGACTCTGATCATACGAGAGAGCCAATCCAAACACTTTGGGACATATCGGTGTAACGTGTCCAACGAGTACGGGAGTGATGCTATGGATATAATATTGAAACCGAACAGTAAGTGAATAATAATCATTTAATATATGCTAATTTGACAAAAAAACTAAGTGTTACCTACGACTCCTACGAGGCCCTAGTATTTGCTGTTAGATTGACTTGACACCATTACATATTTAAGATTGTCTTTAATTTGTCTGCGGTGGCAACTCTTGTTGACACAGGGTAAAGGATTAAAGCGGTATTAAAATTAGAGGAACGAGAGATGAAGAATATAAAAATTCTAATGAGAAGTCAGCTATAAAATACCCTTCATTATTAGATGCCTCTTCTTAGTCTTCTTACTACTACTATTTTGCATTGTATTATTTTAACAAAATAAAGCTTTTACTCAACAACTACTAGCAATAAATACGATCTTATATCCAAATTATAAATGTAGCAACATTGGTTACATGCTTTAATTATGTTTCAAAAATATAACAACGATGTTCAGTAAAATATGGATGAAAGACTAAAAGACATAAATATATATAACATCATTACTACAAAATGATAAATGAAGAGAGAGAGAAACAGAAGCTGACGAGAAATACAATTTCAAAGAGTTTATAAGCAACAACGACACAAAACTGAAGACAATGTTTTCTATGAAATGAATCGAGATATAAATCAACCACTATTGATGAAAGGTAGTAAATCAATATTTTTTGTTGCAGAATCCTTTCCACTACTACTGATTCTGTTTGGAGTAACATCAGGAACGATAATGGTGGCAGCAGTGATAATGCTCGTGATACTGTGTCAACGGAAGCAGAGAAAAAACAAACAGTCACAAGTTACAGGTAAATTTATATTTAGGCTGACTTAGTGGACTTGTATTTTTTTTTTTCATATATCGACGACTTCATTTGGAAATAACTATATTCTCACGAAACAAAAATATTGAAGTACATTCGTACAGTAACTATTCTTAAACATTCTTGGCTGTACGAAAGTAGGTACCCCAAACAAAAAAGAAAAAGTTAAAACAAAAAAAAAAAAATACCGGTATTCTAATCATAAAATAAACCATTTCATACGTAGTTCTACGAGTAACTGAGCAAAGCTTTCTGAAATAAATGCATTTAAAAATGATCTCTTATAGTTACTTTGAGGTGTCAAAAACAAGTTTAAATTTATTTTTGAAGAAATATGCTGTATTTCTATCCGTTCTCGGTGGTTAGTTATGCCTATTAGTGGCCGTACATCATAAAAATATGAACATTTTCACGTGTCGGATAGCGGAGATATGACCACTTTACGAATGCTTCCGCTATACGAATCCTACCCACTCTCTCCTACCGTACACATCATTACATACCTACATTTTAAATGTGCTTATAAAACGCTTCTAAAATATAAAAACTAAGCAGTATTTTGGTAACTCATCAATGTATTTTTTATCTATTCTAGTGCTTACTAAAGTCATTATTACAAATCATGTTAGTAAATATGCTATCTTTTCTGTTTACTCTCTAAATTGTTAACTTCATCAAATTGCTTTTATTTGTTACTAAAACATTGAATTCATAATTGAAACTCAATTTGTCAAACTCGTTTTACTAGATTTCCAATAATTCAATATTTTGTTACAAAAATGGAAACCGAATATCACGACCTAGTTTTTATAACGATAATGAATGTTGCTTTTTCTGTTACATCGATAAGTTGACGTAATTTGAATGTTCAAGATTTATTAAACGAGTAGGTCTCAAAGACTATAATATTACATATAAATACAGTATTAACTGAGATCATGTAGTGCACAAAGCGACTTTTAGAAAATACAACAGACAACAATAAGCTTATTTCATAATTACACCTTGAAATAAAAAAATGGCAGCGTGGTGACGGCAGTAAGAATATATGTGTCGCCACCACAACTCTTCCCGTGAGTTAAGAGATTGATGTGACACTAGAATAGAATAGAAGTCGCCTAGAGGGCAGCAGCAGCATTATCGTAGTGGACAAACTAACGCCATCACCAATCCGTTAGCCCAGCGTAGCGATTATGAGTATTTATGTCTTAATGCTTCCATACGCATAGGTAATTATAAAGGCATCTAAACTAGCTGATGATGATGAATAAATAATCTCTGAAATCTGGAGATGTAAATGTCCAAACCACTAATAAAAAAGTAATGAAAATAATAACAGCTAGAAAATGTTTTTTTCCAACCTAGTGAATAGGAACAAAATGTATAGAAATATCTATTCTGCCACGTCTAGTTAATAAGAACTAAACTCCTAAATCCTAAGTTTTCGGGACTTCACCAATTTGCCTTGTTTCAGAAAAACCCGACGTGACAGTGACGGCGGAAGAGCTGTACAAGGAAAACGACAGAAACTCCAATATAAGCGATCTCAAACTAGAACTCCGACAAGCCAACGAAAGTTGCGAAGTCGTAAGTATTGACGAAGTTACTTAGGAAATTGGAATCATTTCATTTGTTCACATCGCTAGTAAAGCATTCGCTGCTCTAACCAGCGTTGAAGAAGCAAATATTATAATATCTGTTTGTGTGTTACCACTTCAATGCTTAAGCTAAGTGTCATGTAATCTTTTTTCAGCATTGATGGTGTTTTTTTACGCATTTCTTTCGTTTCTTGTGAGGTTGAAAAGGATTTGTAACTCGTGATGATTATCGTCGTCGTGTTTTTATTTCGAACCTTTGGACTTCCAAGTTTTTTGGATTTATTTTGGACTTGCATCTTAATGTACTATTAAAGGAGTAGTAATTAAAATAATTAAATTTTTTACTGAAAAAATGAGATAATAATACATATAAATCAATGTGCCATCAGATATATCGTAGCTCCCAAATATTTGACCAAGCGTAAATATATTTTTTTCAAATATTTGAAATAATTTAGGCTTGGTCAGAGAAAGAAAACAAAAAAGAAAACAATATTTCTGTCCAACATTAATCATGTAACAGTATATGAAGACAAAGCATTTGGTAAGCTATAAGGAATATAGTCCCAATTGTGATGTTGTAGTGTAAGTTCTCACCATTTGTGGTTTAATATCGATAAACATTAGTTGTATAATTGAGACAGTACCTTTGGGTAAAAGTTTTGAAGTTGAATTAGAAGTAATTAGATTTAGATAGTTATGGAAAGTTGTTAGGAAGGAATTTGTAATAATGAGGATTATTAATTCGCACTTTAGAAACGAGATAATCACCACCAAATTTAAAATTTAAAAAACCGATTTCTCTAAGTTCCCTGATTTGTTTCCATCATTAGCTTCCTCAAATCCTACTTTAAGTATGAAATTTTTTGTAAATGAATGAAAATTACCAAATGCGCCATACATGTACCTATAACATTAGAAGAGATCCCTCGATTGCTCCAAGATCCCATCATCAGACCCCAACTTGGTGTCAACGGGATCATCTCGGGGTAATACACGTTCGATCACAAAAATAAATTTGAAAATCAGTTCACAATTCTCGGACATATCAGGTAATATACATACAACAAAAAAAATCTGTTGAATTGAGAAAGTCCTCCTTTTTTTGAAGTCTGTTAAAAAGGTATTATTTTTTACTTGTAAAAGTGTGACATTACTAATTGTTCAATTTGTTCAGCTACTCTTTGACAACTGCTATTAGTAGGGCTATGTGATATAACGGCAGTAAGAGCACAATAGTCACCCCAACTCTTTCCATGGATGTCGGAAGAGTTGACTAAGGGATTTGAAGTGACACTGACAATTTATTTATTGAAGATTGTTGATAGGCAGCAGCATCATCAATATCACCATAGTAGGCACACTACTTACTGCAATCACCAATCCGCTTGCCCAGGGTGGCAGTTTTGTGCATTTACCTCCTAATGCACCCATAGTATTAAGTTATAATACTTTTAATAGGATAAGCCTTTGTCCAGCAGTGGACGAAGTATACGCTGATTGTGATGTAATGACTATGATGTTTGTCAGCCTTTGTAGCCTAGTTGGTAGTGACCCTGCCTACGAAGCTAGAGGTTCCGGGTTCGAATCCCAGCGAGGGCATTTTTTGTGTATTTATTTATCATAAATGTTTGTTCCTTGGTCGTGGCTGTGTATGTATCTAAGTATCTATACGTATCTATCTATTATATATATCGTCGCCTGGTACCCACATTACAACCCTTAATTGAGCTTACAGTGAGAATAGGTTGATTTGAAGATGTCCCAAGATATTTATTTTATTTTATTTATTTATGTGACTGACTGATTAGTAAGCGAAGATGCATCTGCTGGGCATTATGTGTAAAATTATCCAATGATACATCAAACAGGTTGCTTGCAAAATTCATGAAACCCATATTTTTCTCGCACAAAATGCAGCTGAAATACCAAATAGGGCTATTAGCATAAGTCTATTTAGCAAAGTTAAACATTTCCCGTGGAACTATTCTGAAGCGTTCTGATTGGTTAATTGCACAAGCGGAGTTGGGATTCAATAGTTTGGATGCAATTGTACTCGTAAGCTAGAAGGTAGTTTGATAAGTTTATTTTGGTCTTAGCGATTTCATGAAGATGTTAATTGGAATGGTAATACTGTTTCATAAATTAGAGAGAACACGAGTCATTTTAAAAATAAATCATATTACAGAACCATACTTTTCTTGTGTGAAGTATTTTTTTTTTTTTTTTCTCTTCTTGAGGCCTATTTACGCATTGATAAATGTTCGATGTATAAAAACTAGAATAAAAAGAAATACCGCTTAAAAAAAGGTATTCCAACAAAATTATTCCTATACATCAAGTAATTAAAGGAAAATTGTTGTGCTCGTTGAAATATACGTACTTAATCCCAAACTTAACAAAATGATGTAACAATGCTTAAACCATTAGCTTAAATAAGGTAATAACCAACAAAACACATTTTTATTGCCATAAAGTACTTTTTAACTCTTATTAAGACACTTACCTTTTTGAGCTTATTTGTCCATTGTTCACATTTATATTACTTATAAATGTAACAGATTTCTATCTATTGTGAGCTAATATGGAACTTTGTCGTTATAACGCAACATCAAATCACGTTGAAAATCCGGTATTTGAATAATTGAATTGAGTTTGACAAGGTACAATAGTGGCTTTTAAAGATAATTGATTTACTGGGATTTACCGAACGCTTCGAAACAAAAAAGTGATTCGAGTTTTGGACACAAATATTCGTCCAATTTTAAATTAAAACGCCAGGGATATTTAAATACGGAGATAGGGCGTTATTTATGTTTTTCTGGTTTCAACTGTACTTGTGAAAATACATAGAATTATCCCGTCACTTACAATGTTTCTCACCGGTTGTTCTCAGATCAGAGGTGTAGGGTTAGAAATGGAAGTGGTTTTAATTTCGTGTGTATGACAATTCAAAAGTGCTTGTTGCCAATTTTCTTACTGGAATAAAAAATCGTTTGACTTTGACATATCTTACATTAATAATCTCATGAATCTAAGTCAATTCTTAATAATAATTATACCTCGATATTTTTCTAGCAGGAACGAGAGATTGACCAAATTAAACATCGATATACAGGGTGTTGCCTGTAACAGGAGCAAAAAATCAAATGGAAGACTCCTCTGACTGCCTCTAGTTATTCGCAAAAGGTCCCAGTGTTTTAAAGTTATCCATTAAGGAGGAACAGTATGTTAAAGTTACGACCTATGAGTGATGTATCTAGGTATCACAACATTGTACTTTATTAATGATTAAACATATTGGTAGTTCAGTGGACATAAAACTAAATGAGCTAATAGGTTTTTTTGAAATCATGGTTTTTTAACTGGTTTAGCAAAAAAAAATTTTTTTTTTTGTGTTACTCCGATTTAACTTTTTTGGTATAAGTCGACTGCAGTAAAACTACATAAAAAAAAGGAAAAAAAATTTTTTTTTTTCGTTCAGGTGGACCTGATCGTAAGTGAAAAGTAGAGCCCAAATCGCGGCGGCAACGAACAGGAGACAATCAGTAACCTGTTAGTTGCCACCGCCTTGCTGGCCCGCTAGATGCTTCTTCACGCTTCGTGTAAAGGGTCCCAACTTATAGGTATGCGGAAACACATGTGCCGATAAAGAATTCCACTTTTTAATAGTCCGGCATATGAAGGAATTGCCGAATTTCTTAGTACGTGTGGGAATATTTTCCACGATTTTGAGATTTCGACTCGTATTACCTTCACTAGTAGAAGAAGTAGGTAATGTACCTAAAAATCTCGGAATCATAATTTGACTACCCGTTCTTCGACTAGGATAAAATTTTGCAAACGCTCTTAGTTCTGATGACAATACATAACTAGCTAAGAAACTTTACAAATCCAATATGGCGGCCTCCACAAGATGGCGGACTGGTTGTTTGAAATCTACCCCCACGATGTATCATAATATTCATAATCAGAGATCGGATTTTTGTGCGACATCTCATACTAAATGTCATCAAAATGACGTAAGTCACTAAAAATGTCGCAAATCCATCCGATCTCTGATCATAATGAATGGGTTTGCTGTCAGCAATACGTTAAAAAGCGTGTTTTTATAGTTTTTTAGGGTTCCGTAGCCAAAATGGCAAAAACGGAACCCTTATTTATTTATTTATAAAATAAAATAAAATAATAAAATAAAATTTATTTTATTGACAAATATGTTAACAGCATAACAGTCGAAACTAAATCACTGCTAACTACATAAAATAAGACATCAAAACACGAGAACAGTAAATAACAAAAGTAAAACAGATGTATAACAAATGACAAATGACATGTAATATTACAAATATTATGAATAAAGAATATGAATATGAATATAACAGAAATAATAATTACATTATAGATTCGTCATGTCCGTCTGTCCGTCTGTCACAGCCGATTTACTCGGAAACAATAAATGATACAGTAACGAAAGGTCAGGATATGTGTTGTATGAACCGCTACAGGATTATGATACTAAATTGTTAAAAAACACCATTGGGGTGGTGGCCCTCCATACATGTAATGTAACTGAGGGATAGAAGTTTTTTTTAGTTTGTATATAAGCGAGCGGGGTATTAATAGAAAGGTCTTTGAAAATGATATGAAAATTTATAAATCTCATTTTTATTTAAGCAAATCGTTTTCGAGATATCAGCTCTCAAATTCTGAAAAATGTGTCCCCCCCCCTCTATTTTTTAAACTATGCGATATAAAATTTAAAAAAAAATATGTTATGCACACTAATAAATTCTATCAACGATTTTTGGTTTGATTAAATTATCTCCTATAGTTTTTGAGGTAGGTAGATTTAACTGTATTTTTTAAATTATAAATTGATAATGGTACGGAACCCATCGCGCGCGAGTCCGACTCTCACTTGGCCGGTTTTTAAAGTATTTTATTCTTCCACAGGACTACCCCAACACAGGATCTGACAGCACTCTATGCTCAAACGCGAAACTTGGCAGCGGCATTCCATTGGCTGGCACCGTACCTCTCAACTCTATTAGCCAGAACAACTATCCATACAGATATAGCAATGATTATACTGATCCTGCATATGCGGATTGCTATAAGGTACGTACTACGAAAAGGTACCTTTAATTTTAAATTTGGATGTCATATAGCAATGAATGGTCGCAGTAGTCCGCTGGATGCGTGTGGCGCAGGACCGGTCATTGTTA
>JALPQI010005923.1:0-66802 GCA_025490895.1 Thaumatotibia leucotreta | reverse complement strand
ACTAAACAAACACCAGCACAAAACGGACAGCCCCATGTGCAGAGCCTGTATGTAACAGGAGGAACCAACAAAACATATACTTCTAGAATGTAAACAGGTAGAAGTATACAGGAGTAGGGACTTAGGGACCCCAAACACACTACAGGAGGCATTTAGCAACCTGAAATAGGTGCTGAGTGGAGTTGGAATAGGGCTACCTCGCTATCACGCAAGAAAGGCACGATGGTCGAGTTGCGGAAAAAGCCCAGTAAAACTAACTACTAACTAACTAGGTGCAGAGTTTCGTGGAGGAGCTTGGATGGTTGGAATAGGGCTACCTCGCTATGACGCTATCATGCAAAAAAGGCACAATGGATGTTGATTTGCGGAAAAAGCCTAGATACACTATCTACATCATTTGAAATTTACCAAAGGAAAACATCATGTCATGGAGAAACAATAAGAAGGTTTAGTTATTTGTACAGATATTGTCAGTCTGTATTTCTCTCGGATCTCTGATTATACGTAACAAGTTATGTCATACGCGCTGTCACACTTAGTTCTCTCCCAAAATGAGAGATTTATCGTATTTGTTGTTAATGTTCCTCTTGTTTATTTCAAATTAAACTTCATGTTATTTAATATTTATTTTATTAAACTTAGCCGCCTTATTCATCGTCTCCTATTAGTAAGCTGCTAAGAATCGTTTGTCCCTTTCGATCTTATAGAAATATAGATAAGAACAAAAGGGAGAAACAACAGTCATCGGTTGGCTAAGTTAACAGATGTTTATGATAAACGGAGTTTCTGGAGTTAGTTCAGTCTATCAGTCTTATAGTCTGTGGCCAGGCGAATTTGAACTCTGCGTCTTTAGACTGAAGTGAGACTGATGGAAAACGAATGACAGCCTAATAATAATATTAATTGACTAAAGTATAACAAAAACATCGGTAAAAACTTACTTACAGTGGCCATCGGACATATCGTAGCATCTGGAGCGCTCAGAAATATCTGAACACACCTTTATTGTTATGGTAATAAAGGTGTGTTAAGTTCACTTCAGTTTTTTAAAGAGAAAACTTTATTTATTTGTAAATGAGCATTTGAGCAATGTAACAAAGAATAAAACCATACAAAATAGAATGTTATTCTTGAAGTTGCCTACTCTGGGTAGGTATCTATTATGTACAGAATCGGAATTTGTGTGGTGTCACGGATGCACATACTAGTGACATGAATTTAGGAAATTATCATTTTAACCCTTAGCCATTCCATTACAGTCATAGAAAATTACAGTACCAAGGACAGTTACAAATAGGTCAGTTAAAGCTTGGAACAATTTAGCCTCTGAAGTTGTAAATGTAAATAGTGTTAATCAGTTCAAAACTAACAAACTATTAAAAACAATGTAAACTGTGCTAAATGAACTCTGGTTTAGATGTATCAGGGACAGCTGCCTGTATAAATTTAAAATGATAAATATACCTAATAATGAATATGAGCATAGGTTAAATCTTTTATATAAGATCAAGATGATGAAGGTATGATATTGGCAGGGGTTTTTTAATGTTGATTTATTCAAATAATTAACTCACAGGATAATTTTGTATATGAAGCACAACTCTCAGTACTTGGCTTGAGTCATATATTGTTATATGGCCTTTTAGATAAGACATATGTGTATGTGTACATATATATAGTGTATCTATTAGAATATATAATAATAGCCTTTATTCAGTATTATATGTCTGGTTTAATTAAGCTATAAATAGAACATTGTATATAGGTAATTTATTACTGAAACTTATCCCAATTTCTCATAATATATTCCTGCATAAAATACATAGAGTTTAGAATATTTAATTTTTTAAATCACTTCAAGACAAAACAATGACATAGAATAGACTTTGGTTTGGTAAATAGCAGTCACAACATCACAAGTCACAAAATACTCTATTAAGCTTTTATTCATATTTTGTGGTAATAATGTAACCACACAAACCAACTAGAATTCCTAGGATTACTTTTAGCTTATGGTATGATAACTATTGTCAAAAAGTATCTAATAAACTAGACAAAAAATTTGGACAGAATTTTAGTCAAAACTCAATTGTCTTTGAAAAATAATTAATGCTGAATTAGGACCTATCATTTACCAGATCATAAAGGAACAGACAAGCTCACATTTCTCTGAGTTGAGATTTATAGACATAACTTGATATCATTAATCTCCCTTTTATTACTAGCGCAGTGGAGAACAATCAGCAATGTAATTGAATACCAGATATCATATCAACGTGGACTTGAAATTATGTAGATAAGTTGTAAGGTGATAAGTAGGTAACAAGCATTAGTGATGCTGATGCTGATGTGATTAGTAAAGTTTTATTTATGAGCAAAATTATCAAATTTTGATTTCATAAAACAATGTTATTAAATGACAAACAGTAAAACATATTATATCATAGTTGCAAAAAATCTGTAGGTACAGTTAGTTTTCTATTTCACAAAACTAAGAAATCAAAACAACTGAAAACTCACTTCCTTATCACTACTTCTTTAAATACATAATAGTCAATTACTTTTGTCTTTAACTATTAAACAATAGTTACTTCTTACTATTCTTACTTCAATGGATTTATTTCATTTTCTGATGTAAATAAACATAGTTTTATGGGCTCACAGTTCTGTTACACTTATGAGTAAGATAAGATTTTCATAATAAACTTTTTGACACTCACCACCGCCAAATTTGCCAGTAGCCCTCAGCTTGGGCATTCCTCCGGCGAACAGCCCGCCCAGCATCGGCGGCGCAGCACTTCCACCATTCTGCAGACCACCACTCTTGACTCCATTGCCAACCGGAGATGCACTACCACCAGAACTTGACACCTTCCCCGGTATATATGGTCCACTCTTATCCACAGTAACAGCCTTCTTCAATTTTGTGCCCTGCCTGATAGAGCTAAGCAGTGCGTTCCTGTTATCACCTGCACCACCTTTCGACGAACCTCCGAAAATAGGCGGCGGAGGCGGCCCCGGCGGCGGCGGCGGGCCAGGAGGAGGCGGAGGACCGGGCGGTCTGGGAGCCATCGCGAAACTGTCGCACTAACCGGCCTACAAGGCCATGAGTAAAGGAAAATGACTTCAATAATTCAAACACCCTACAACATTCACGCACTTGTATTTATACACACGATCCTCGCAATGGCACGTGACGAAAACATTCGAAGCCTGATACGTCACTCCGACCAATGCTAGCTAATTTACATAAAATATTGGAAAACCTTGTCCTAAAAGATTAATCATTGTACAGCACGTAGACACCACAAACTGTTTTCACTCTATTCACGTATAATTTATTGCTACCTAACATCATTTCTTCTCCGAGACATAGTTCGAAATTCTGCCCGTCTCCGACTGTTAAAACTAGTCACTGATAACAGTATTATTTTTCTTAACTTAAATGATATGATATGATATTATCGAAGAGTAGAGAATTCGTCAAATTCACAAATCGTAATCGTAATATGGCCGACATCTGTCAAAATTTGTAGAGTTGCTGCAGTAAAAAATATACTTTTCTTGGTAGTATTTGTTCAGGCTTGAAGCAATTTAAATGCGTTCTACAGTTTCGCCATGTCTGTCTGTCCCTCATTCCAATGGTTGATGAGAATAGATATAGATGATGAGGGTGAGCTGAGCTGTTTGCTTACTATATAATTTGAAAAGACTTACATCACGTTGGTATGAAAATAGTTCACCTTCGCCGACCATAAATGTCTATCCATAAATCCATATACTCGTATCACAGACATTTTTTTAACTTTAAAACTATCTAGTCCCGGATAAAAAATGACTACACTCGCATAAAAGCCGAGAGTCCTTTATAACACCATCAGCATTAAGCCCTGGGTAAAGATCGAGTACGCTCGTATAAAATCCGAGAGTCCTTTATAACACCATCAGTGTTTATCCTGAACTTTCTATCGCTTATTTTAGTGTCTAAAATGAGTTGGTCAGATTTTTGTTGGAACAAAGTTGGTATACTTTAAGAGATAAGAGATATACTTTAAGCATTTTCTTTTACAGATTATTTGGGCGTTATAAAGGTCTCTCGGCTTTTATGTGGCTAAGATTATATAATAAAACCTTCCGTAACTTTATATAACTAATTAAAAAATTTGAATATACAGGTTTCAAGGAAAACTCGTTTTAAACCAGTGTTAAAATTAATGATACTATAAACAAAGTCCGAGAGGACGTTACAAAGGTTAAATTAATTTAACACGTAATTGTACTTCAAACATCATATTTACAATAAAAATAGTAATTACATTATAATAAAATAAACATATAAAAGATTGCCAAGGTCCTGTGCCACCCGCATCCAGCGGACTCCTGCTACCTTCACCGGGTCATCAGTCCATTTTGTGGGGGGCCTACCCACGCTGCGCCTTCCAGTACGTGGCTGCCACTCGAGAAGCTTTCCGCCACAACGGCCATCAGTGCTGCGCGCAATGTGCCCCGCCCACTGCCACTTCAGGTTAGCGATTCGGAGAGCTAAACTACCGGTCCTTGTGGCATTCTTTGGTGGAGCCTATGTTCAGCAGTGGACGTATTTCGGCAGATATGATGATGATGATGATGAAACATATAAAATACTCATTAAATACATAAAAAGGCAGACAAAAACAAACAAGTTTAAGCGAAAAAAATTGGATTGAACTCACTTCCACCTACGCGACGCGACATCTTGTCGGACTTGTGATATCGCACTGAACGGAATATTCTTGTCTACTGGGCAATAGCCGTTGCTAAAGACAGATAGGTATATTTCAGATTAGCATTGGTTCTCAAAATCACGCAACTATCGCCTGATTTTAAGCGCGAAACATTTAGGCCTTTATAACGGACAATCAGCGTTTATCGATGACACTCTCTAAAAGGACTTTGGGAATCAGGAGGTTAAGATTTAAATAAATAAATATATCTATAAATCTTATATTTTACGCACGAAAGATGAGTGCGGGTTCGATTACCGACTAGCTACGTGATTTCCAATATGCTATATCAGTTTCTTTAGTACACAACGCCTGTTCCAGTTTTTGGATTCGAATATTAAATATTGTACCGTATGATAATTAAGAAGTTTTATTCATTTCCCTGCGCATGATTGCAGGTCGCATGCATACTTTCATAACATTATCAATTTATCATAAATAAAACTATTTAAAACATTATTTATCTTGTATATGAAACCTGTAAATGTAAAGGAAAGTGAGCGTGATAAACAAATATCAAATCAGAAATGCGAATGAGACACCATAAGCAATTATTTTTATATAAGTCAAATACACTATGCACACCATATGCAAACAAATAATAAACTCAATACATAAATCTTCATTCTGAAACAAATTAAATAATTAAATCAATAGAACAGAACTCAACTTCTTTCTAAATCAAAATACGCAATAAGCACACATACCACCTAGGTACTAATAACAGTATTAAGTAACTTTAATTTAGCTTTGCTCTTGTTTCATTGCTTTGAACTTGCTGAAATTACATCAGGTGCTTGATATACGTAGTTAACTAGATTTGAATCATATGAGGCCTCACTACCACCATGATCCGTCAGGAGAGCAGCTTCTCTCGCGGCTCTCTCTAAAGCCTCACGTTCCTCGGCTGCACGTATTTCTCGTTCCGCATCCAATAGTTCCTTCTCTCTAGCTCTCTTTTCTCTCTGTTCAATATTATCTCTGTATTTAAAAAGGCACATAGCTAAATATTTCACCGGATCTGCGGGCTGCCGAACAATGGTCTCTGCGATACATTGGCGCAACGCTGCTCCAATGTTTCGCTTCAAATAATTGAAATCTTCTGTAACATTTTCATCAGCGGGACAAGGTTCAAATATATCTAACTGGCTTCTTATACGTACCAGATTTCCAAAGCCATCATTTTCATATTCACTGGTAGCGTCTTCTTCAATGTAGATATGTTTATTTTCATCGTTAATGTAGTAACGCCCGAAGTTATCGTAATAATATGTGATGCCATTTCGAATTTCCTTCAATTTTAATAGAGCTCCAGAGCTATCCATCATAAATTCACTGGCCGTAGCATGCGCTTTGTAGATCTTTTGTCTAGTGTGAGGGTCCAAGAAATGCCGGCCACATTCGTCGTAAAAATATACATGTTCCGAATCATCAGACAGAGGTACTAGCACATCGCTTTCGTTACATTGGTACAATGTGGGTTCATCTGGCTTTCTATATATTTTTCGACCATGTTCGTCAATGTGAAAAATCCCGAGCTCATCCGTGAATTCTTCCCGTTCATCAGCTGCACTAAGAATAGATATTATAGATTTTTTCTTTTTCCCATTTACAGCTATATCCCATAAGTAGCAGAACTCAGAGACCAAACGCGAGCGCTCCAGAGGTGGAAGCGCATGATTAAAAATTCTCATTTGAAAGAAATCTGGACACGCACACATTTCTTCCAGTGGAATATCTGACGGCATTATGTCCGCTAAATTGTGAAGGCTCTTTAAAGTAGTTTTTAAATTTTCTAATGAAGTTAGTCTCGCTTCGAGAAAATCCTTCTTATGTCGAAGAGCACCAACAGCCGCATGTGCATTTTCAGATTCTAAGCGTCTAATACGGTCATCCAAAACAGCAATTTTTTCTACAACTTTATTTATCTCAAGATCATGACTGGCTGTAGACCTTACCATTGAACACAGGTCTTTTCCCTTATCTTTTAGTTCTTCCAACATTTTTTTAGCTGAGGGTGTCTCATCGGATTTAAATTCTTCAACTATTTGTTGTAACGTTTTTGTTAAATCGCTACTTAAATGTCGAACATTAAAACTTACATATTTGCTAAGAAGCACAGCTAAGTTATCGCTTATTTTATCAAGCCAATGTAAAAGGTCTTCCACTTCAGATTTAAGTTTTATATCAAATTCTGGGCCACTTTGAATACCTCTAAAACATTTCAATTTATCAGCCAGTGCTCTGGCAATTTCTTTATGCATTTCTTCCACAATTTCCAATTCCGCGTTTAAAATAGTATGGTTTTCATTCTTCAGACCAGTTCGATTTTTTTCAATAAACCTTTGGAAATGTTTCAAGCGATATGTCATACTATCCATCGTGTAGTTGACTGCTTGATACACTTCTTCTTTAGGCAGTTTTCGATCAATCACAAGTGCTTCAAAATTTTCTATGCCTGTCACGTATTGTAACCATTGCAACTGGTAATCAACAATTAAATCTAAAATGAGACCCCTTGTATTTTCATTTCTTTCTTCGTTTAGAATACTGTGAACCGAGCACATGACATTGAATGCCTTGTCCGAAAAATCTATTTTAGTTAAAAAAATTACTGGATGCTCATAATAGAGTTTAACTTCTTTACATATATCAAACAGCATGCAAACGGTTTCCGGATTTTCGTCTGCAGTCACGAGCTCTGTGTGCTATAACAAAATATATTTAATCAATGTTGGCCAAAGGGTACAAGTAACTATAAAAGTGAAATTATCCAGTAATAAATAAGTATGCCTATATTGCCTATTGATAAATATTAGGACCTAGTATAAGACCGCAGGAAATGATTTTATGTTGGCGTAGTGCATCGCAATTAATGTTATTCAAATCATGAACGAGTTGGTATTTGAGAAGAAAAATTATCTATGACTGATGAGCTACACGGGTGATTCTACAAGGGCTTCGTCGTACCCAGCTTTGATCTAGTCGTGCCGGTCAACTGACGATGACTTACGGACGTCTTTCAGTCTGTTATCAGGTTATCACAGGGCACTTGCATGGACACAACCTTGAAGGATCGTAAACTAGACAACTGCCTGTGTTACAAAATGTCTGGGCCTCCCGATGGCCACCATTATCTTCCCCAAGTCAGCCACACAAGTATCGGAAGAGGCCAAAATGTTGATTTTTCCTGAACCTGAATTTACGATTTCCCTCTACTATAAATCCCCGGCTGGGACAAATGAGAAAAAGCTGAACTTACTTTGGACGCCATTGTGTTGAATTAAATTCTTAAAATTGTTATTAATAAAAGATTTTAAGTCTTTCGCAAGCAATTAAGGGAATCAAAAATATTGACATTGACTTTATGAAATAAATAAAGAACTTTGACAAATTGACACGAACGAGTAGATAATAAATATTGAATTTAACTTTATTTATAACCAGTACTAATTTACCGCAAATTTTTAGAAAAAACCCTACCAGGACTTCACATACATAGCGATAGTATTATACCGTAAGATATCCAAATGCCTAAAAATATAAGTAACTCTCTTTTTCTAGCTACCTAAATTGTGACAGAGACAGAGGCATATTATAGCAAGGTATCTTAGAATGCGGAGCTTTAAGATATTATTATCTTTCGGCACCTACATCTTTGTCGTGTATGGTGCCGAGCTATACTGTAAGATATCTTACGATATCTCATGCTATCCTACTGTATATTATTACTTTATCGCTACGTGTGTAACGGCCTTATAACTTAGATTGGCATAGACAAATTAATTTCTCGTAGTAGCTTTGTAGAATTCTATTGGCAACCCAGCCCGCGTCTACACTTGCTAACAAAAAAAAAATAAAAGAGAGGTCGTCGATGACTTTGCGAATATAACAAAATTATACAAAGGAAAAATCGTGCAGTTGTAGTGGAATTCACTGTTTACTCAAAGGGTTTTTTTAGTTTAAGCGTATAAATATCCACATCATGGCTGGCGCGATGTTATTTGAGCGATCGCGTGTGTCGTCGTCAACAACCCGAGAGGAGGACGTCCGCATGACCGACAAGATGGTCAGTACTGGAGAATTGCCTGAAGATGACGAAGAAAACATAAGGGCCAAGGAGCAGGGCATCCTGAACCTCGGCGAGAAGTACAAAAAGGAGGGCAAGGCCAAGGAGTTGGCCGAACTGATCAAAGCGACCCGACCGTTCCTTAGCCTGATAAGCAAGGCGAAAGCGGCGAAACTAGTTCGCGCGTTGGTCGACTTCTTCCTGGATTTGGAGGCAGGTATCGGCATAGAAGTGCAGTTGTGTAAAGAGTGTATAGAATGGGCGAAAGAAGAACGACGCACATTCCTGCGACAGTCGCTGGAGGCGCGGCTGATCGCGCTCTACTATGACACGGGCATGTATACGGAGGCGCTGGACCTAGCCACCGCGCTGTTACGTGAACTCAAAAAGCTGGATGACAAAAATTTACTAGTAGAAGTGCTTCTTTTCGAGAGCAAAACCTACCATGCCCTCAGCAATCTCCCGAAAGCTCGCGCCTCCCTTACTTCAGCCAGGACTACTGCCAACGCGATTTACTGCCCCCCCAAGATGCAGGCCGCCCTCGACCTGCAGTCCGGCATCCTGCATGCTGCAGACGAACGAGACTTCAAAACCGCATATTCATATTTCTATGAAGCTTTTGAAGGATATGATGGCGCCGATAGTCCCAAAGCACTTACAGGACTAAAATACATGTTGTTGTCAAAAATTATGTTGAACCAGGCTGAAGAAGTTGCTGTTGTCTGTGGCAGCAAAGCGGCACTAAAATATGCTGGGAAGGAATTAGAAGCAATGAGAGCTGTAGCGACAGCTTCTCACAAGAGATCCTTAGCCGATTTCCAAGCTGCACTAAAAACTTACAAGCCGGAACTTGAAGAAGATGCAGTAGTGAGAGCTCACCTTGGTGCTCTGTATGATACTATGTTGGAACAAAACTTATGCCGTATAGTTGAGCCCTACATGCGAGTCCAAGTAGAACATGTAGCCCGCTCCATCCGTCTCCCTGTGGTACAAGTAGAGAAGAAATTGTCCCAAATGATCCTGGATAAGAAGCTGAACGGCATCCTAGACCAAGGAGAAGGAGTCCTGATTGTCTTTGATGAGTCCCCCCTTGAGAAAACCTATGAGACTGTTCTGGAAACCATCCATCATATGAGTAAGGTTGTCGATACTCTGTATCAGAAAGCCAAGAAACTCTCATAGACTCATGTAAAATTGTTGTAGCATTAAAAAATATAAATATCAAAACTAACCATAATTTTTTCAGTTCAGATTATATGGAAACTATTTTCAGACTAAATTTCACTTTTGTTCCGTTAACTGAATGCAATATATTTATGTATATGTTTATGCAACAAAAAAGATGAAATACCTACTAATCACTTTGATTTATTCCCATTTTAACTTAAGCTAGTGAAAATTATATTCTGTTTTATTGAGAATAAATAAAAAGGTGTTCACCCATCGTTGTTTGCTTCACCTTTCGCCCACGCTAAAATTGAGCAAGTCATGTTATTTTGACTGAAACAGTTGGCAACGCATGTGCGCAGTGAATCATCAACATTGCACCGAGTTGCACATACATCTGTTGACCTTAATTCAGCACGCTGACTTGCATTGAAACTACTGTAAAAGGTAAAGACCGACTGCGACCCTGTTGACATACTTGAATTTTAATTGTAACCTGTTTTAGAATTAGGTACTTGTGGGTAATTATTGGTATTGAACAATAAAGTCTTGGTACAAATATAAATCTTTTATTTAGTAACCCTTTTTGATTAAAAAGTTTCACGAAATAACAAAATACAGTTCCGTTAGATGACGTCATCGTATAATGAGGTCAACGCTTTAGTTTAGAGCTACAGAACTACTTCACACTCGTAGAAACTACACCTTTGAAGATTAGTACAGTACCTGTTCTACTCGTCAAGTATACTCGTAATTGATTATTTAGGCCCATGTTTCTAAATTACTCTCGTATTAGAATTGTCATGGGATATTGATGTGATGATTAGCGGGTGTTATTTTTTAATAACTAGCATTTGACAGATTTATGTGTGCGACTTTTTATCCTCTTGAGCGCAAAATACCTGGGTCGCGTTTTATAAAGTTACAATTTCGCTGCTTGCCTCTCTTTCTAGCCAATACGTGCGTGCGTTAGAGAGGCAAACAGCGAAATTGTAGCTTTATAAAACGCGACCCTGGTACATTATCTGCTTTCATTCAAAAATAAAGACTACCTATTATGTTTTGGTACCTATGCTTGACTTATGTTTTATGTTACAATTTTCAATGATAAGCATGATAACTACGTAGAAATTTCATCATTTTCATTTAGATAAAGAATGTTTCACATCATCAGCACAACATTGTCATCAGCATATATCAGTCTACTGCTAGACAACAGCCTCTCCTTAGCATATGCGTATCGTACATTAGGAGGTAAATGCCCATAATCGCTGGGCAAGCGGGTTTGCGATGACTATGATGACGCGGCTGCCTATCATCAATCGTCGATAAATAAATGGTCAGTGACACTTAATTCCTTTTATTCCTTAGTCGACTCTTACAACACCCACGGGAAGAGTTGTGGTGGTGACAAATGTATTCTTACTGCCGTCACCGACCGCATCGCTGTTAACCGACTAGCACCTTTAAATATTGTATTCGATAAAAATAATTACAACATTAGCTTTTTACTACAAGAACATTAGTTTAGTAATCGGCCTTCCTGACCATTCTGACCAAGTGACCACAGCAGATTAAAATTCTATGGCAGACACTCACTAGCCGCACAAGGTACTTTCGGTCTACAACTTTTCGATTTTATTACTACTGAATAGAGTCGAAAAATGGTAGACCACATTCTTTATTAATTGTAGGTACAATAACGTCGGCATAATTATTTACGATAAACAATAGAATTGATATGTATTTTTCCTTAGTCTTTTGTTTTAATTTACATTCATGTGTTCCGACTTCAGTGAAATTATTCTTCTAATGTTCAAAGAAAGGTACCTACTTAATCAATATGGGACTAAGGAGTAGAGAGCACAGATTTACGCATGTTTTGTTATAGGTATTTACAACGTTACAGGCTTGCTGAGTATTAGAATATTTAAAAATTTCTCTTGTACTGGCAATATCTGACAAATAGTAAACCTAATTGCAATGACATAAGATTCACCTTTAGAGATATTTGGTGTTTACAACCTACCACCAGTACAAAATGTACCTAGTTCCGAGTCATTTTTAATTTGCAGTACAAACGTCATCAGTGGCCTATTTCACCATAATTACAAGTCTGACAATTGTAAAATATTACTGATACTGACGTCACAGGCCTCCATAGGCTACGGCTACCGCTTACTATCGGACGGTCCATGTGCTTGTTTGCCACCAACATAAAATTATTACTAATAACATTATTATATCGTTAATAAACTATTTTTTATTTTCCGAAACCCGTGACAATTGTCGCAAAGTTTAGTACAATTTTCATTAAATCTTGACATGAGGTTTGGCTTATGTCGAAATTTCGCTACAATTGTCGTGTTTTTTGTGACAATTGTAATTTTGCTTCACAAAAAAGTAGTTATTTACTGTTGATTTATTGAAGTTCCTGTTCTACATTCTATGTTGGTGGCCTTCCGATGGTAAGCGGTAACTGTAGCCTATAGACGCTCCCGATTGGACAAACAGTAAATTTACAATTGTAGCACTTGTCGATGTGGTGAAATTGGGGCCAGGGCCCTATCCCACAAACGTTACAATTGTAAATTACAATTTACATATTACATATATGTAGATAATACAAGCGAGAGCGTATCACAAAAATTACATATTACAAATTTGTATCGGAAAATTTCTACAAATATGTAATTGTAGTGATAAATCTACAATTCGGTGTATCACAAAACTTTACATATTACATGTAGTTTTCCGGGAAAATTTACATATTTGTAGTCTACAATTGTACGTAAAAGTTTTGTGTTACGATGAATTGTAATAAAATGCGTACAATTTTGTAGACTTGTAGCTACAAATCTACAATTTTATCACAGCGTGTAAAAAGTACAATCTCATTACAAGAGTTCCATTCTACCTTTATGGAGACCGTTCCCTGACGCTATCATTTTAGGAGACAGCGGGTATAGTTTAAAAAAAATGGTTGCTGACCCCAAGCATACCCGTACAGATACCAAGAAATGCAGCATTAGTACGATTTTTACGAACTTTTAAATCGATGAGACGGATGGTTGAAAAATCGCTGGGGATTTTAAAGGAAAAGTTTCCATGTTTGAATCATCTAAGACTTCAACCCAAAAATGCAAGCATGGTTATTTTAAGTTGTGACGTGAACGCCATTGAAGTATTACGTGCTGTAATTGACGACTGGAAAGCTGTGTCGTGTTGTGTATTGTCTCGTACGAGGACATCTTGTGAACATTCATACATTCGCCTAAGAGAGCTTAAGATAATAAATAAGGGCGATTCGTGACGAGAACAGTAGGTACTCGTTTCTCCAAATCTTGTTCAATATATTTTCACTTTCTAATTGATTTGTAATATCTTTCCATTTCGGTATTTTTACATCATGGGTGAAAGTATTGCCACAACTTCCAAATAAAATCTCTTTATTCTCTAAAATGAGATTCAAAACCGTTATTAAAATACAATTCTACATATAAATAAATAAATAATAAATTTACAAATTGTAATAAATACAATTTTACATATTACACAAATATGTAAATTGTAAACTACATTGACACACCATCCATGCTTTGTGTTACGGTGATTTGTAATGCATATATTTGTAGAATACAGACTTGTCGCCTCTACATATTTGTAATATTTGTGGTACGTTATTATGTAAACAATTCTACAAATTTGTCACATTTTACATATGTAAAGTTTTGTGGGATAGGGCCCAGATATATATTAATTTAAACTTTCACGATTGTCACTCATATTTTAAAGACAGACGGGTCTTAATCGCGTAAACTTACGTTTAATTATATCCTGACGTTTCAACAGTCTGCCTGCGACCACGGGTGTAACGTCATGCCCGAAACGTCAGGATATAATTAAACATAAGTTTACGCGACCCGTCATCAGATATATCGGAACGGCTACGGTACTCAAAAATATCTGAACAAGCACTAATGCTCCGATTATACCTATCTGATGGCGACTGTACCTACAGCATATAATAATATAACGGCAACAAACTAGTTTGGCGCATTTAGGAGTACGCGTCTACCTGTGTGTAATTGTTTCATGTGAATAAATAGAAAAGCAGCATTTTCAAGAAGATTTATTTTCATATAAAATATACAAATATCATATTACCGAAGTCTTTTATACACAACATCTCTTACTATATTAGTCTTACTACACACCATAGTTACTATGGAAACAATATCCCATGTTAAGAAAAAACAATTATTTTTAAGTGGCTAAGGCGTTTTCGTGTTTGATCCTATACTCTGTTTGGTTTGGTGTTTAAAAAAAGGTAAACAATCTTGCAGTATCTTTTTATTGAAAACTACGAGTAGAAAACAAGTTTTAGCAAATATACATAATATAACAAGGAAATACAGTGCTTTATATTGTTTTTGATTCATTAAGTACCTAGTTTGGATTTTTATATGCATTTTTCAATATCAAAATAATGCAAGATTGTTTACCTTTTTTTAAACACCAAACCAAACAGAGTATAACTCCTAGACTAGAGAGAGACTCTCAGTTTGCTCATAGAACTGCCCGAGTAATGAACCAGGTCAAACGGTGTCGTTTCTCTGGTTAAACTGGTCCGTGTCATTGAGCTAGTTAGTCTAATGTAAAAAGTTTACAGTCTTAACTTAAGCCTTACGGAGCGTCTGGGATGTTCTATCTATATTATTCTATATGTTCATCGACTCTCAGCCTCTCAGTTAGCTCATAATAATAATGAGCCAGGTCACACGGTGTCGTTTCTCAGATTGAACTCGTCCGTGTCATTGAGCTCGTTTGTTTATTGTAAAAAGTTTACAGTCTTAAGGAGCGTCTGGAATGTTCTATCTAAGGTCCGACCGAGATCTCGGTCTCGGCCGAGACTAAAATATGGGTCTCGGTCGGACCTTATTCTATCTATATGTTCATCGTCTTCCAGCCTCTCAGTTAGCCCATAATAATAATGAGCCAGGTCACAAGGCGTCGTTCCTCCGGTTGAACTCGTCCGTGTCGCTGGGCACGTCCCAGCGCGGCTGCCAGAAGCCGGGCGGCGTGCGCGGCCGCAAGGGGTCGCGGCGGCCGCGGTGCTTAGAGCACTCGTTCATCTTCTGCGCCAACATCTCTGGGTTGTCCTTGTACAGCTCTGCGTAGAACTGGAAGAGAAAAATAATAATAATAATAAATAAATATCTTGGGACATCTTACACACATCAACCTAGTCGCACCGTAAGCTCAATTAAGGCTTGTGATATGAGTACCAGGCGACGGTATATATAATAGATAGATACATATCTATACTTAAATACATAGACATCCATGACCAAGGAACAAATATTTGTGATAAATAAATACACAAATAATGCCCTCGCCGGGATTCGAACCCGGAACCTCCAGCTTCGTAGGCAGGGTCACTACCAACTAGGCTACGGAGGCTGACGAACGAGGGGGAACTACTGGGACCCATTTCTCGAAAAGACTCGAAAAGAGACTTCCACCTGTATTACAAGTTACAAGCTTTTGAGAAATGTGCCCTTGGTACTGAGCGTTTGCGATTGGCAACTGAAATGAACGACTACATTATAAAATGCCATCGAGCGGAACAAGGGCTCTAAAGTTTTTGCAAGGGATCTGTCTGTTGGGCAAAGCCAGCTCGCCAAATTAAAGACTGAGGATGATAAAATCGTCTCAGATCCAAATCTGAGCTGCTGAGTGAGATAGAGAATTTTTAAAGACAGCTGTACACGTCAACTAGCAGACCCGAAGTTGATCTAGCGGAAGACCTCAGAGCTAGACTGACCTGACACTATACAGAAGACATCCCGGACATCAGCCTGTGCGAGATTAGAATGGCTCTTGAACAGCTCAAAAATAACAAGGCGCCTGGGGAGGACGGAATTACAGCTGAGCTTCTGAAGGTGGGTGGTAAACCGATCCTTACGGCCCTTCAGAAGTTGTTCAATTCCGTCTTACTGGAAGGGAGAACGCCAAAGGCATGGAACAGAGGTGTGGTGGTACTGTTCTTCAAAAAAGGTAACAACGCTTTATTGAAGAACTACCGACCCATCTCACTTCTGAGCCATGTCTATAAGCTGTTTTCAAGAGTCATTACGAATCGTCTTGCACGCAGGCTTGATGACTTCCAGCCCCCCGAACAAGCCGATTTCCGAAGAGGCTTTAGTACCGTAGATCACATCCATACGCTTCGCCAGGTTATACAGAAGACCGAAGAGTATAACCTGCCCCTCTGTTTAGCGTTTGTGGACTACGAGAAAGCCTTCGATTCGATCGAAACCTGGGCAGTACTACAATCTCTCCAACGGTGACAAGTCGACTACCGCTATATCGAGGTGTTGAAGTGTTTGTACGAGAGCGCCAAAATGTCAGTCCGACTCCAAGACCAGAGCTCGAAGCCTATTCTGCTGCAGCGGGGAGTTATGCAAGGAGATGTCATCTCCCCTAAGCTGTTTACCGCTGCACTGGAGGAGTCTTTAAGACTCTGGACTGGAGAAGGCTGGATATCAACATATACGGCGGGTACCTCACTCACCTTCGATTCGCTGACGATATAGTAGTCTTGGCTGAGACCTTGGAGGACTTAAGTACTATGCTCGTTGACCTCAGTAAAGCCTCCGAGCGAGTTGGTCTTAGGATGAACATGGATAAGACGAAAATCATGTCAAATTCCCATGTAGCATCAACTCCCGTAATAATCGGAGACTTTACACTCGAAGTTGTAGACGAATATATATACCTAGGACAAACTATCCAGTTAGGTAGGTCCAACTTCGAGAAAGAGGTCAATCGTCGAATCCGACTCGGTTGGGTCCAATATTCCGCAGTGTTTGAAGACGAAAGTCTTTAATCAGTGTGTGTTGTCAGTGATGACATACGGTACTGAAACGTGGCCGCTTACAATGGGCCTCATAAGAAGGCTCAAAGTCACCCAAAGGGCAATGGAGAGGGCTATGCTAGGAGTCTCTCTGCGTGATCGGATTAAAAATGAGACCATCCGCAGCAGAACCAAAGTAACCGAAATAGCTCTCCGAATCGCTAAACTGAAGTGGTAGTGGGCGGGGCACATTGCGCGTAGAACCGATGGCCGTTGGGGCGGGAAGGTTCTTAAGTGGCGGCCACGTACCGGAAGGCGTAGCGTGGGTAGGCCCCACACCCACAAAGTGGACTGATGACCTGGAGAAGGTCTCAAGAGTCCGCTGGATGCGGGTGGCGTAGGACCGGTCATTGTGGCAATCTTTGGGGGAGGCCTATGTTAAACAGTGGACGTCTTTCGATATATGATATGATGATGATGATTATAAAATGAAGTCTTCTTAGTCACTAATACACCAGAAAAACAATACAATACAAAAAACCAGCTAATCCCGTCGGGCCATGCTAAGTGTAGGGTTTCGCAGTTATTCTAAAACGGCTGAGCCGATTATGTTTAGGGTTTGCAATTCGAATATTCGAATATTCGTTTATTCGAATTATTAGCCTCAAATAATATTCGAATATGACAGCAGGTATTATTCGAATAAAACGAATATTTCGAATAGTGAAAGTTTGTGTGAAAATAATTTATTTTTGCGAAGAATTATAATAAAATTCCCAAATTAACATTAACATCGACGTAAAAATATATTTTAATGATTAAACAACGTTTAATTCAATTATGTTAATTTAAATATTAATAACTTAGTGGTTTTACTTAAAAGGGGATATAAATAGCAATTTTGTTTTCCAAAGATGTTCAAACGCTCTAAGCGAAGATCTGACAAATGTCCTAAAAAGTTTACCAAGAAACACCAGGAACAGAGAGTTTAGGTTAAGTGCAGTGTTATATGTGCAGGGCCTGCATGGAAGAGGAGGAAATAGCAAAACATATTCTTCTAGAATGTAAACAGGTAGAGGTATACAGGAGTAGGCACTTGGGGACTCCACATACACTAAAGGAGGCATTTAGCAACCTGAAACATACGCTGAGCTTCGTGGAGGAGCTTGGATGGTTGGAATACCTCGCTATCACGAAAAAAAGGCACGATGGTTGTAGAGTTGCGGAAAAAGCTCAGTAAAACTAACTAACTAACTAAGTGCTGTGTCATAAATATCAATATAAAGCCATAACACAAAATGTAAATAAGTGGGAGCAATTGGCAATTCTTAAAATTATACGATATTTTGATTTATCGTATGCCTTGCCATAGGTATTTTAAATTGGTATAATAATAAAAACCCTGGAGTCTTGCTTCATTATTAGTATCGTAATTACCTGAGAATACTGAAACGTGTGACCTACACAAACCTACCCTAATAGCTCGCTTACGCTTATATCAGATCTTTCTTGCTTGATACAGTAATAATGATAAATATTAGCATTCAAATAAAACCAAATTAACTTATTATTAAACGGGACAGTTTCTGTTCCCTTACCCCTTGAATAAGGTTTAACTTACTCCCCGAGTCAATAAAGCATATTTTTTATGAACAAAATTGTGATAAATTAAGTTTTTTTTTTTTACTTTTACGCTATAACAATCTTATTCAACTTAATTTTGAATTTAATTTGAATAAAATTTTAGACTGGAAATCCTTTTGTTTTGGTAATGATTCATCATCACGAATTATATGTACAAAATATTAGTTTTTTTTTTTATAACGAATTATAAATTTGGCACGCAGTTTTTTATACATACCTACATGTCAGATCAAAAATGTAAACAGCTAATGATTGAGTGTATCAATGTGTGATCAAGCTATAAAATATGAGATACAATTTAAACTCCTTACACTGAATCTAGTCCAGCTCAAAAGCTACAGACCATACTTGCCTCTTAGGTACAGTCAAAGACAAAATAAAATATGTCCCAGTGCACTCTAACTCTGTGTAATAAGAACGTCGTAACATATTTTATGAGCGGATTCTTTCGATACTTATTTTTGGACTTTACTGTACCATGCAAAGTCTGTCTGTTTCTGTTGTATCGAGAGGTTATAACACTTTCATTTTACGTCATATATTTTACAATTACATCCCTTTAAAACATTCATTAACTATTTTTCAATAATATTCGTTTTCTTCGAAAAATTCGAATATTCGAATACTGGAAATCGAAGTATTCGTATTATTCGAATACTAAAATTGGACGAATATTGCAAACCCTAATTATGTTTGAAATAATTTTATTTTAAACTCTTCTATAAACTCGATATTCATTATTTATTTCATATTTTTGGACCCAAAGTTAGAGGAGGGGACACAAGGAATCTGACACAATTTTTAAAATTCTGAAGCGGTTCTCCGAAAAATATTGATTTACTTGTACCAAATTGCAAATTTGTAGTAGGGGGCAATGAGCTATGCTGCGACAGACAGACGGACATGGCGAAACTATAAGGGTTCCTAGTTCCGTAGTAAACTAACCCTAAAAACGGCATAGTACATCTAATTATATTTAAAGAGAAATACATAAATCATAAGTTACAAGACGAGAAGGCAGTGTTTTCAATCTATTTAACTATACAGGCGGGCCGTATGCTTGTTTGTTAATATAATATAAAATCCTTTTCCACAGTCATATAAACGAAAAGGACACATTACTTTTTCTGACAAATGTATTTTATTGGGGAGTAGTGTAACATTTGATGGAAGTAAATAATTCTGGTATACTCACGTTTTTACACTCGTCACAACTCCACCCTGGCAATGCTCTTTTCTCCGCTTTCTTCCTAACTGTTGGCTCTTTAAACATAACGTCTACTTTATCATTCCCTGTTTTAGGCTGCAACCGTTCAAGATCTTTCTTTATAATGGTTTCTAAAGCCGGATTTCTCATTTCTTCTAAATTTCTCAAGCCCTCTATTTTTTTGTTTGATTCTCGTTCTAGATCTTTCTTATTGTCTATGAAATGATTGTTATTGAGAAGTGACATGCTTGCTTCTGTATCACATTGTGTTTGTAGGTTAGTGAAGTTGATATTTTCCACTAGGGGGCGTTTGGTAGGACTGAAAAAAAAAAACAACTTTAGTTATAAAATTGATACATTACCGAGGTGACGGCAGTAGCAATACATATGTCAGCCTCCGTAGCCTAGTTGGTAGTGACCCTGCCTACGAAGCTGGAGGTTCCGGGTTCGAATCCCGGCGAAGGCATTATTTGTGTATATTTGTTCCTTGGTCATGGCTGTCTATGTATTTAAGTATCTATATGTATCTATTTATTATATATGTATATCGTCGCCAAGTACCCACATCACAAGCCTTAATTGAGCTTACCGTGGAACTAGGTCGATTTGAGTAAGATGTCCCGAGATATTTATTTATTTATTTATCACCACGCCAACATTTCCCGTGTGTGTCGTAAGAGTCAATTAAGGGATTGAAATATCTCTGACCATAGATTAGGTACTCTGACCATGATAGACCAGCAGCATAATTATTGATCATCAGTAGACACATTAACTGCGATCTCCAAACCCCTTGCTCGGCGTGGCGATTATAGGACTGGCATTACACAAACATGACGCCACTTTTGTATATTTTATGTAGGAACGGAACGTATGAGTAGACTGACCGATGACTGAATGAACGAGTGAATTGTACGAGTGAACGAGTGTTCTTGGATGGGTATGAACGATGGATCGAGGAGAAGCCTGTAAGACGACCTAGCGAACGGACGTGGGAAATTTAAAATGTAACTTGACATAAGACTGTTTTTCTAGAATTTTATTTTGTTTCGGACCGCTTAAGAAATATACCCCAAATTTAACCGCAAGAGTATTTTTACTTCAATCCCACACTACAGAAATTGGGGGCTCGTCCGGGATTGTAAAAATCAAGCGGATTGAATTCGGCGACGACAGCGGACTTCTGGACCAAGCGCCATTACGACGAGGTGTCAAGTAAGATTTAGACGACGTTTTCTTCAAATTTCCCGACAACGACGATTATTAAAATACGACAACGACGATTATTAAAATACGACGACGATTACTAAAATTACGACGACGACGACGGCCTGATGGGCAAAAACGACAGACGTGCCAGCCGATACGAAACCGATTTTGAAGACGCAATGAACGGAGGCAGCGCGATGCTTCACTTAATGCAAGACCTCATCCCGAAATTCACGGGACAGGATAAGGCGTATCCTGTCACGAGGTGGATCGAGGAAATCGAGGATAATGCCGAGGTATTTGCTTGGAGCCCAGTACAGCAACTGTTGATGGCGAGGCGGTCATTGTCAGGTACGGCGGCGCTGTGGCTGCGGGCAGAGAAAACCTACAAGACGTGGGAGGATCTTAAGGCGGCGATCGCAAAAGAATTCCCAGACACGGTAGATATTAAGACAATACACGAATTGATGAGCTCAAAAACGAAGAAAAGTGGAGAATCCAGCCTAGATTACATGTTGAGCATGAAAGAACTCGGAAAGCGAGGTAAGATGCCGGACTATGTCGCTATAAAATATATCGTGGACGGTATTCCCGATTCGCCGACGAACAAGATGATTCTCTACGGGGTAACGACGTATCAAGATCTAAAGGAAAAGTTGAAAATCTACGATATGATAAAAGAAAAGTCGAAAATTACAAATCCAAATCACGAAGCACGGAATAGCCGACCTAAACAAGCCGAAAATACACCTAAGAAGAGATGTTATAATTGCGGTGATAATAGTCATATTTCCAACGAGTGCCCAAATAAACAGAAAGGCCTCAAATGTTTTAGATGCAATCAATTCGGTCATATTTCATCGCAATGTGCAGTTTCATCGACGGCAGGATCTAGCCAAAATTCATTAAGAAATTCGAATTCAAACCAAAATGGCGGCTCGAGTTCGACAATCAAACAAATGTGCGTTCAGAAGGAACGAATGAACGGAACGACGTCGACCGAATTATACGAATCACCAAATACGACAGCGGCCGAAGGCGAAACGAACACTAACGAGACGGCGCGCGCATCGAACGAAACGCAACTGAACGAACGGAATGGGAAGGACAGACTGAATGACGGAGCGCATATGTCAACGATGAGTGTCAACAACAATGGCCGCGTACAACCGGTTAACGAAGAAAGCAAACCAATGAAGGACGTGACTTTATTTAATAAAACAATTCCGGCGTTGATTGATTCGGGTTCAGATTTAAATTTAATTACGTGCGAGTGTTTGAAAATTCTAAATTCACCGGACTATATTCGGAATGACGTTGCAATGACGGGACTTGGTTCGACGCGAGTGCAATCCAGTGGAAATTTAACAACAAACATTATGATAGATGGACAGTGTTACGAAGATGTGAAGTTTTATATTGTATCTAAGGACGCTATGCCGTATTACATGCTTATAGGTCAGGAGTTTTTACGAAATGTAACTGTCGTTATGAGAGGCGATCGTGTGGTGTTTACGAAATGTGACATGAGCTGGCTTAGGGAGATTTTATTGTGTGGTGTGGATGTTTCTGATGTTGTAGGTTACGTGGACGACGAGGCGTTACGGCAGGAGGTGACGAAGCTGGTGGAAACATACCGACCAAACAAGACATGTGAGGCGCCAGTTCAATTGCGTATTACTTTGAAGGACGACGTACCGATCGCGCAGCGACCACGACGATTAGCAATTGCTGAACAAAGGGAAGTCGACCGCCAAGTGAAAGAGTGGCTGACAGAAGGCATCATTCGGGTAAGTTTTTCAGAATACGCTAGTCCCTTGGTGCTTGTGAAGAAGAAAGACGGCAGTACTAGAATTTGCGTAGATTACAGGTTGATAAATAAGAAGATGGTCAAGGATGAATATCCCTTGCCCGTAATCGAAGATTATATTGACAAGCTGTCAAAGGGTAAAGTGTTTAGTACACTTGACTTGAAGAATGGTTACTTCCACTTACCAGTGCATGACGATTCAATTAAATATACTTCTTTTGTGACGCACAACTCTCAATACGAGTTCCTTAGGGCTCCATTCGGGATTTCCATATGCCCAAAGGTCTTTACAAGGTTTATGACGGTGATCTTTAGGGACCTGATTGAAAAGGAGTATGTCTTGATATTTATTGATGATGTGATAATTATTGCAGAGGACGGGGTACAGGCAGTACAGCGGTTGAAGGAAGTGCTAGCCCGTGCATCTCAGTATGGATTGATAGTCAACTGGAAGAAGTCTCAGCTGGTACAACGACGAGTGGAGTACCTTGGACATGTGGTGGAAAATGGTACTGTAAGACCATCACCTGATAAGACGGACGCAGTGGTAAGGTTCCCCCAACCAATTAATATCAAACAGCTGCGAGGATTTGTCGGATTAACCTCATACTTTAGAAAGTTTATTCAGAACTTCGCTTTGATTGCGAGACCTCTGACTGATTTATTGAAAAAGGATACAGAGTTTGTATTTGAGGAACCTCACAAGGCTGCTTTCAATGAATTAAAGATGAAGTTGGCATGTTCACCTGTTTTGAGAATTTTCAACCCGGAGCTTGAGACGGAGTTGCATACAGATGCTTCAATGTTGGCTCTAGCAGCTATTTTGCTGCAACGATGTCCAGATGACGGTCAGTTACACCCAGTGTACTACATGAGCAAGAAGACGAGTGATACTGAGAAAAAGTACTCAAGTTATCAATTGGAAGCTTTGGCAGTAATTGAAGGTGTGAAGAAATTTAGACAGTATTTGTATGGTATAAGGTTCAAAATTGTTACAGATTGCCAGGCATTTGAAATGACACTGAAAAAGAAGGACTTGTCTACACTTGTGGCGAGATGGGCTCTCATACTACAAGAGTATGACTATGAAGTGGAACACCGTACAGGTTCGCAGATGAGACATGTAGATGCGTTGAGCAGATCACCATATACCTGTGTGGTAACACGAGAGCTTCACCAGAAAGTCAAAGATGCTCAAGAGCAAGATGGAGGATTGATGGCTATTCGAGAAATTTTGAAAAGTAAGACTTATTTGGATTACCATCTCGAACATGATGTGTTATACAAGGGAACGAAGCTAGTTATACCAAGTGGTATGGAAGGAGATATAATAAAGAAAATTCATGAGAAAGGACATTTTGCCAAAAAGAAGATGACGGAGATGATTGATAAAGACTACCACATCAAGGATTTGTCTAAGAAAATTGACGAATTTATGGTCACTTGTGTGCCTTGCCTATTGGCTACGAAGAAGGGTGGAAAACAAGAAGGATTTCTCCACTGTATTGATAAGGGGAGTGTACCATTGGAGACGTTGCATTGCGACCATGTTGGACCTCTCACAGAAACAAAGAAACAGTATAACTATATACTCACAGTGGTAGATGCGTTTACGAAGTTTGTATGGGTGTACCCTACAAAAGGCACGACGGCCAAAGAGACTATAGCAAAGTTGAGTGCACATCAGCAGGTATTTGGATATCCTACTAGAATAATCACAGATAGAGGCGCGGCGTTCACGAGCAACGACTTTAAAGAATACTGTGAATCAGAGGAGATTCATCATGTTCTAGTGACCACAGGAGTACCTCGAGGTAATGGACAGGTGGAACGCATCCATAGAATAATAATATCTGTGCTGACTAAACTATGTGTGTCAGAACCAGGACTGTGGTACCGACATGTACCTAGAGTGCAGACTGCCATCAACAGTACATACCAGAGAAGTATCAACACGACGCCTTATGAACTGCTGATAGGTACAAAGATGCGTACCAAAGAAGGCTTGCAGGTCTATGAACTGTTGCAACAAGAAGGTTATGACAGTTATAGAAAGAGAGGAGTTAAGAAAGTCTGCACAACAACAGATATTGAAGATCCAAGAGGAAAATAGAGCTACTTACAATAGACGACGTAAGAAAAGTACAGTCTATCAAGTTGGAGAGAAAGTTGCTATACTGAGGACGCAGTATGGTACTTGCCTGAAGCTTAAGCCGAAATATTATGGACCATACAGAGTAGTGGCGATCAGAGGGAAGGATCGGTACGACGTCGAGAAGGTGGACAGCTCGATGGAAGGGCCAGCGCGTACGTCGACGTCAGCTGACAACATGAAGCCGTGGCCCAGGGGTCAGTGAACTTCACCCTAAGGTCAGCGAACTCTACGTTGTATAAGGTAAGGTGTTGCATTTCTTAACATTTACCGACGCCTCTGGTAACGACGTTACATTTCGTGTAAAGCCACTATGTCCATAATGTTTTGATATTCTATTTTATGCTGTTATATTGTGTTGTAAGGTGTTAATTTTATTTTGTACTGAAGTTGTTTTGTATGACTCATTAAGTTGTTTGATATGATGTTGTTCCTATAGCATAGCTGGGGTACTACCTATGTAATGGTGATGACTGTACCTTAGTTATGTGCCTGAGAGCCCAGGCAAGTTGTAGGAGGGCCGACTGTAGGAACGGAACGTATGAGTAGACTGACCGATGACTGAATGAACGAGTGAATTGTACGAGTGAACGAGTGTTCTTGGATGGGTATGAACGATGGATCGAGGAGAAGCCTGTAAGACGACCTAGCGAACGGACGTGGGAAATTTAAAATGTAACTTGACATAAGACTGTTTTTCTAGAATTTTATTTTGTTTCGGACCGCTTAAGAAATATACCCCAAATTTAACCGCAAGAGTATTTTTACTTCAATCCCACACTACATTTATATAAAATTATATAGCGGCGATAGTTTTGAGAGTTCGGAAAAAAATTGGTTTGACTTGCCATTCATCATGCATGTCTAATGCAAAGACATAAGGTCCAGTTTAAGATTAACTGATTAACTGTAGTAACCCACTTCAACGACTCAAAAAGGTCTTAACACTTTCATTGCCAGATCAAAAACCTAGGTTATCGCTGCACGCCAACCTGTTGTACAATATACGCTACTTCAATTGCAAGAACGCCACTAAGGAGTCCTCAATATTCACATGCCACACGACTCCCCAGGGGAGTTATTAACGCCGGCTGGCATGCCGGGATAGCCTTTGTTTTTGTCTTGGCACTGCTAATAGTATAGTTATAAACTCCCCCCGGAGTCGGGGGCATGTGAACAAAATTACCGTCAACTCCCCAGTGGGGCTCTTGGTATTGAATGTGTTAATCGCGTAAACTTACGTTTAATTTTATCCCGACGTTTCGACGATGTCCTGTGGTCGCAGGCAGACTGTCCAAAACGTCAGGATAAAATTAAACGAAAGTTTACGCGATTAAGACCCGTTTGTCGTTAAAATATGAGTGATAATTGATAATCGTGAAAGTTTTAATCAATATAACCCACTTTGAATGTAATTCCTAACTCTCAATGTTTAAACTACATTGCATTTGTTTTAAATTGTTCCAATTAGAATTTATAAATCTATCTATAATATATAAACAAAAATGAATTGCTGTTTGTTAGTCTACTAAAAACTCGAGAACGGCAGAACCGATTTGGCTAATTTTGGTCTTGAAATATTCGTGAAAGTCCAGGGAAGGTTTAAAAGGTAAGAACTTCAAATTCTGAAAAACATATGGTTTAAATAAATTTGGTTTACATTAATAGGTAAATGATACGAAGTTCACGGGGTCATCTAGTATAAGATATAATTGTTTAGGAAATAGTTAGTACCTGGTTAAATTCTTGTGATCTGGCGACACCTTCTCGAGTTTGTTGACACGGTGCAGAAGAGACATGCTGGAGTCGATGTTGCATTCTGTTTCATCAGGGTCCTTCATCTTTGCAGTTTTAGGTTCTGGTGTTCGGAATCTGGAAATAATTGACCTTTATTTTGTATACAGTGTACAGGGTGTTTGGTCAGCGGTGTCGGAGCTTTTAAGGGCTTAAATTACATCAATTTTATCAATAATTTGGTGTTGTTATTTGTTAGTACAGGATGTTAGCTAAAAAATAACACCATAATAGGATGGATAGGATGATGACTGTAGTTAAAATAAATTATTTAATATTATGCACGACATAATACACGAAGAAATTATTACTAAGATGTAGATTGCAGTAATTATTGTACAGAACTTCTATTTAATAAATTGAAAAGAACTTAAAAGAGTAGGTCATTTGGCACTACTCAAACGTGACGACACTTTTGAGTATGTCATATAAAATTCTATAGTGGTGATCGTTTTGACAGTTCGAAAAAAGATGCTGATTTGACTTGCCAGTCATCATGCCTATTACAGTTATACCTTTAGAACTTTAGGAATGACTAGTGCTCTAACATGCACCAAAACAGCTACATTTATCGTTCCCGATGCAAAATCCATAAACAAATGAATGTCAGCAGTGTGCTGACTAGTGAAGTGGCCGCCTTCCATTCATCCAGTGCATGTTTGAGCACTGCACTACACTAGGCTACGGAGGCTGACAAATATTAAGCAGAAAAACTTTTCAAGTTCATTGGTAACTTGGACATACCTAGCAGGTCTCAGCAAATTGATAGAGTCCTCCATTTTGATTTTAACGTCAGAATCTTCCAGATTATTTTCCTCATTTTCTAGATTACTCGAGCCTTCGGTTTTGATCTGCAGTTTGGATATATTGGCGAGAGGTTTCTTGACTAGGCTCAGTTTTGCAGGGCTATTCTTCGTTATTTTATTTGGACTATTCTTGTTTAGTTTTAAAGGGCTGCCTTTTATGGCAGATTTATATCTGAAAATTTCAATGTTTTATTGTGTACAGTTTCAAGTTTTTTGAGAATGGATTCCTAAAAATATAAAACGCAGCGTGGGACGTCCACCCGCAAGGTGGTCAGACGACCAGGTTAGAGTTGCGGGGACTCGGTGGAAGTCTATTGAGGAGGCCTATGTCCAGCAGTGGACGTCCTATGGCTGAAATGATGATGATGACGACAAAACCGTGATATATCGGTATGATAGACCTTCTGTCGCAAAGCAGTGACGTAAACATACTTTCTGCACTCAATAAAGCATTGACATTTTCAGATGCAAATCTTCCATTAGGAGCTGTGTTTTAATGTCAATGTGGTGTTGAGTGCAGAAGGTAAACTAATTGGAATCCAAAGCGACTGTACCAACCATGTCAAAATGGCAAATAGTTCGAGTTTTCATAGAAGCTGGTATAAAATATCATTGTGTTGTGACATTTGTGGCATAGTTCTTGAGTGACCTAGGATCCCAATTGGGTGACTGTACTTATGTTTCCGTAATTTTTAGAACCCGTTCCGTCGGTGACTCAGCAAAAGTGTGATATTTCTTTACAATAATCATCTTGTTACACCAAATTACTGCTGTTGAAAATGTTACGAACTTACGACAATATTAATAAGTAACAATAATTATACATACTTACATGGATATATATACTTACATGGATGAAAAATTGGAAGAGATGCTTGTGGGTGAAGGCTCTATTGTGTCCTCATCGTCATAGGATTCTCTCTTGATGTTTAACTGCAAACAATAGATATTAAAAGTGTTTCTGTGAAATTCAGTATCTGGAGCATTGAAGCTAATTGAGAAAGAAAATTAAATGCAGATGTTTCCGTGTAAATACGAAGGGAAAATATGGTTTGTCATTATAATATATACACTTCTTACAACCCGCTCCAAAAATATCTTTCTGTTTGATTGACCTGTAAATTGACTGGTAGAGAATGCGAATCCGAATGCATCAAGTCCGTCTGTTTTTTGTATTATATATAGGTTAATGGTGGTCGCGCATTTATCGTTTTTTCGCATTATTGTCACAAGTGTGTAGGTGCGAAAGTGATGCATAGAACGACATATAATCATCTATGTCCATAGACGTTGTTCAGCCGAACGTGTTAAATAAATAAAAACTGAATGCCTACAAACCTGCATGCTTTTTGTATCTTTGCCTCGTAAGCCAGCAAATTCGGGTGAGCTTGAGATATCCAACACTGATGTTTGTTTGATGGTTGTGAACCTCGTCTGCCGTAGCTTGCCCTTGCCAGACTTGTTAGGAGTGCAGAAACTTGGGTATGTCAGCTTCACTGCTTTATTCTTTGGTGTTGGCCTAAAAATTAATAAAATATCAATAGACTAAATGCTGCTGCTCATCATCGATCTTGTATCAAAGAATGGTCAGTGACACTTCAATCCCTTAATCCAGTCTTACGACACCCTTAGGAGGAGTTGGGGTCATCAATCATCATAGTGGACACATAACTGTGATCGTCAATCTGCTTGCCCAGCGTGGCGATTATGGGCATTTACTTCCTAAATGCATCCATATGCATAGGATTGGCCTAAGTCTAGCAGTGAAATAAAGGCCCGGCCACGACATTGGTCTAAGGCGACCAGTCGCGAACGAATCTATGAGTATCTATATCAGGCCACTGCAGGACAAAAGTCTCTCCTATTGCCTATTATATATGCAATATGAGGTAAATGCCCATAATCGCCACACTGTGCAAGCGGGTTGGCGATCACAGTAGTGTGCCGCCCATCATCATCAATAAATAAAAAATAGTCAGTGACACATTCATCCCTAAGTTGGCTCTTACAACACCAATGGGCAAACTCACTCCATCGTAGGCCACGTCTCTGCCCTTGGCTAGTCTGTGGCCATGAGTAAGCCTATGCCAGATAAAAAAAAAATAAGTTGCTGTGGTGAAAAATGTATTCTTACTGCTGTCACCATGTGGCAACCCAAAATGGTTTGTCTGGGAACAAATAGTTATACAAAATTTTAAATTTATCAAGGGAGTTACTCATAGTTGGTTTTGAAAGGTTGCTTAAAAATGTAAGTAATAATTAAGATAGAAACAATTTATCTTCATGTTGATTGAGGATACTTAAATAATAAATCATAAATAAATCTTCAGCTAGCCAGCATACCACATACTTCCAAATGTTGACTGTTTTAAAGAGGTTTTTATTAAAGCTTCCTTACCAATTGTCCGGACATTTCTTCTTCTCTCTATAATCTGAAGCAGCCGCATTCCTTGCCTTTCTAGACAAAATAATAGGGCTAGTTCTACCAGTGGGCGTCCCTTCAATCTCAGATATGGATTCATCATTCAATACTTCTGTAAAGGATGGTGACATTTCTTTCTTAGGAGTCTTTAGCTGACAATCGGCTTCTTTAGGGGGAGTGAGAGAGACAGTTTCCCCACAGAGTATTTTGAATGCCTCGTCTATAATGCTCATGTCTTTTGTTTCATTCAGTCTTGTTAATGCTGATGCTGAAAGTGAACAGTTTTTGAAATATCTTAACTGGTTTAAGCTTCTAATACTACTTTGTTTAGATATTTTTACAATCAATGAGGTGTTTGGCATATGTTCATAATCTAATTAACTTCACATTAATTTTAACTGACACATTGCAATTGGGTATGATCAGATAATATGTTGTCCCTCAATTTTACAGTCTCCAGAAGAGATGAAACTTAGATATCATCTTATACCATTTAAATAAGGGTTAAACCCTTAATTCAACACAAATAAGGTATGGCAGTGTGTGAAAACTTACATACAAATAGTACTTTATTTTTAAGTATGTAACATTAGTAATATACCTGTTCAACAAATTGTTTCTACTCACCAACAGATTGAATAATATTGTCCTTAAGTTCTATGACTTTTTTCAAGGCTTCAGAGCCAATACAGGCTTTACTAAAAAAAAGTAAATTAAAAAATAAACAAAATGAAATACTTAAAAGTTTAGGCTATGGAATTAAAATAAATTGAACGGTATGTACCTTTCACATTTTCCTTTCAGTGTTAATACTTCAGTTTTATAGTCATTCGATTCTAGTTGAAGATGATCGAATTCTTTAACGAGTTCTGGAAATTTCAGTTATTCATAATATTAATAATTACAGTAATCACTATGCTTTAAAAAAAAATTATATGACATGAAGACATACAACCCAAATGGCGCGAAAACTCAGATAATTTCATATAAGACATAAATACATAGTTGTGTTGTACTAACCATTAAAACAATTAATACTTTGATGCAAAGTATTTTCGAGAGCAACAACATACTTATTGTTGGACAGCGTCGAGCAGCCTACATTTCCCGGCGAATTAACCATTGCTGACCTGTACCAAAATCTTACAGATAATTATGTGATTAAATTAAACAGCACAAAATTTGTGGCCACGAGCACAATATAAACAACAATGAATAAAACGAATGATAGCGAATGACAAGTCACGTGTCAGTGTCAAATGTCAACGTCACACTAGATTAGGCTATTCCAGGGGCCCTACCGCGAACATCGAACGAAACAAGCTCGTCCGAAACTAAAATCGAACGAAAGAGAATTGAAAACGTTACCATGAAATTACTTCGATTCTACTTCTTTCGGACGAATCTTTGACGTGAATGAAAAAAATGAACGTTCCGTTAACTACCGTTAAGTCGACATCACACTTTCATCACACGCTGCGATCAAAAACCGGTAAAGTAGTAATTAACATAAAATAGGTTAAAGAAATTGTTAAAAATTAAAATTATGAACGGATAATATGATGCGATACAAAGTAGTATTTTCCTTTAACTCATTTTCACGCTTAATTAGATTTTTTTCGTTCCTTGTTAAAATAAGCATCAAATGAACGCAAGTGTCAAAGTTGTCAAAAGTACAAAACCAGTCGCCAGTCACCATTAAAGATTAAAGTTTTAAAATATAAAATAGGATTTCGGCTTATAAACGTAAGAAAAGCTCTATAATTATCTTGTATAACAATTAATTAAACCTTAAGTATAAAAACTGAGGCACTAAGTACTTAATTTCGTATTAAAATGAGATTTTTTATTTTGAATTCGCTCACTTTGATAACATATAATTTCCGTCTTTATTTATTTTTTACAGCGTGCCACCAGTTAACCATCACCTGTGATTATTTAACAAAGCACCCAGATTTGGGGAAAGGCAACCTCAGGCATATTGAGATTATTGAGGGTCGCACAGAGTCCAAACGGCGATGGGACTGAGACCACTCACTTATGACCTTTCACTGAGACCTTCAATGGGCCTCAATTGGGCAGTAAAAATGCCACACAATGGCAAAAGGTAAAAAATACTATTTTCCAAAACTTAAGATTTTATTTCTTGAAAATTATTTATATTGCAGTAAACATTTTTCTCTCATTTACTTCTTGGTTAGTTTCGTTTTGAATTTGTGTTTGTAGCTTGGCTTCTCTTTAAATAGGTGTGGGCGGATAAAAAATATACTGCCAAAGGCAGAGCGGCTGAGCTTAACCGTGTGGCCACTGGGACTGGTGGTTGTCCTCTAAACTCAACGAAATAGATCTCCAGGTGTTGGCAATTATGGGAGAAGGTTTTGGCGGTCGCCAGACCCAGGCCTTCATTAATCCGTTTCAGGTATTGCATTTCATTCAGTTTTTATTTTTGGGAAATTTCTAGTTATTAGCATTATGCTAATCATCGCACCTGCAAAGTTTTCTATGTAAGATTTATGTCTTAGAAGTAGTAAAGTAACTACAACTCACAAGAGCTATTAATTCTTTTGTCGTTTGTTTGTTAATACTATTGCTATAAGAGACCTGTCAATGTCATCAGTCATAGAAATATTTAATTTATTTTTTGAATACACTTAAAAGCCTCCGATTACAAAATTAAATTGACTCCTTGCTTCACAATTTAAAACTTACCTGCAGCCACAATACTCTCATCAATGAAAATATTTTGAAAATGTCTTCTAGCCTATTAAATCTTAGTTTTTATATGTCTTTAAAATAAATCCCATAAAAAATATAAAAAAAATCGCGTAATACACATTTTTCTAGTTATTATGAAGCTTATTACAATCGGAGACGTTACATTCATAGTTGTAGACGCCTATATAGGTACATATACCTAGGACAAACTAACAATTACTTACTCAGGTGCATGAGGCTGTACAACAGCAGCAGCAGCTCTATGAAGAGGAAGTGGTGCTGGATATGGACCACCTCTATGCTGCTCCACTACAACAGCAGGTGGTGCATGGCGAAGGAGCCGAGGCCAAGCAACTGCGACCATCCAGTAAGATATGACTCATTTCTCCATACCCAATCATACTATCAATGAGCTAAGTCCCTGATTACGGTCTGATTACTCTTCCAATAAATAAAGCACATAAATCAGTATAATGTACTTTTATCCAGATGCCTTAAAAACTGATGATCACTTGGTTCTAAGTTCTGAACAAACCTGTTATTGTCATCGTAGTAGTTAGAGAGGTCCTATATTCCTAGAAATTTTATTCCAATATTTAATATTATATTGTATTAAATTTTATTTTTTGCTCGCAAGTGTGTTAAGAATATCATAATATGCATCATGGCCTGAAGTGGATTACACACTTCTTGATGTAACTAATGATTATACGTATTTTCTTTTCAGGCAGTAGAAGAACGGAAAGGCGTCGATCAAGACTGCGCATAATTTAAAATATTTCATAATCATTGTAATCAAGCACTTTCAGAACACAAGTTTGGTCTTATCACCAACTTAAAACCTTGAGTTATAGTTAAAATTATTGATATTTATTAGTATTAATATAAAAATAAATTTACGTGTTTCACGATATGTGTCAAAGACAGCAAATTCCATTGAAACTGGCTTACTATTTGTTTATTGTCGATTATTGGAAAAAAATATGGAAGAAGATAAAAAAATACATTTTTAAAATATACATTATTCCCTTAACCCATTCAGGGCCAAGGACTCAGCGTATGGGTCATGACTCAACGCTTCCGCATGGCCCGTGACTCGCATGCGAGTCATCAGTAAATTCTAAATAAAATAAAAACTAAACTTATATTGACACAATTATGTGTGTGTGATTGAATCTAACAACCACTTTCACAAATTACGTTTAGTCATAAAATGATGAGTACGATTTTTTAAATGAAAATGGTGTCTTGAATATTCAAGTTTGATTTACTGTAAGTATAATATAGTAAAAATAACAAAATTGTAGATGCATACGTTTTGTAAGCACACAGACATATTCACATTTCAAAAATATGAAAAATATATTTTTATAGAAAGTTATGAGTATGGCTCAGGGTATGGGTCACCGTGGCCCGGCGCTGTCTGTAAAAACTACGAGTGTTTACGTGTCAGACTCAAATAAGCTTTATTGGCCGGTCTTAAAGCTTGTTTCACGTTGAAGTCGTTTGGTATTATAACATTTTTCAACCGATGACCTTATGGATGGTGGCAAGCAATATTTGTATTGGCCAAACTTTGTACGATTATAAGTATCTCATTTTCTTTTAAGGGTAAGGCAACCAGGTTTCTCAGCTGTACTTTTATATACTTACGTAACATAAAATGGTGTGGTCATTGTAGTGTATAGGTACATAAATAGGTAATTGGGCATTTTCGCAAGAAGAGATCCAAAAAAAAATTTTTTTAATGTAGGTAAATTTAATGTTTTTCCCACTCAAAATAACGAGTTCTTTCAATCTAGGAGAAAAAAAGTACAAGAAAAAAATGGTCCCACATTTTTCATACATTTTACATGCTCTCCATTTTGTAACCGCTGTACGAAGTGTTTGAAAAACGGTTACGTAATAGAAACAAAAAGATGGGACACTTTTTTTCTTCTAGTAGGACCGAATGAGCTCGTGATTCTGAGCAGGAAAAACATAAAATTTACCTGTTTCAGAAAAATAAGTTTTTTTATCTCTTCTCGCGAAAATGCCCAATTACTAACAGTGATGTTAAGATTAATTCATAGTAATAAAACTATGTTTCAATTATATGAAGTAAAGCAGTTGTTTAATCATACTAATATAACTGTATTTACATAAAATTTGTTTATCTTGGCGGTTCTTAGAACGAACTTTGCACGTGCAAAGATATAAAGGATTGCCGCGACCTTTGTTTAAATTCTTAGAAACAATTATTATACACCGTGTTTTTATTGATTTCCGTTAAATTAAAGGGAAGCTTATTTAGGTCAAAAATGATCTATTTCTCTAAGAAACTAGTGTCTTAATTCTTACTGTTATTGAGTTATTAAAAAAATAAGTTTAATGACTGAACAAGTGTATTGCAACCTTCATTACATCCTAATGTTACTTATTTTGACATGTGCCGTCAGCAGCCGTCAGTCGCCCGAGATCTTATTTTTAAGGTTCTCTCACATTTACCATTACAATTATTATGTATGAAAAGGAAAAAAATATTTTTTTTTTCAAAATTAACAAAAGCCGATATACCAGGCAACTTCAATTAATGTCCCAAGTAACCTGTCCAATTTAACGGAAATCAATAAAAACACGGTGTAGAGGCCGTGCAAGTAGCAGAGATAAGAAAAAAATGTCATTGTGTGTCAAAAACATGCCATCTCAACTGTTTTATAAATATAAAATCACTAAATTTGTTTACGCAGTCAAAAACAATCAAAGATTTAAAAAGGTGAACACTGATAACATTGATAGTGATACAAGTTGTGGTTTAAAAAAATGGTTATTTAAAATGTTGCATAGCATTGTCCCGCTGGCCGGTTTCAAAGCGGCAGTTTATTAAGCGTACGCGCCAGGCCCGTGACCCATACGCTGAGTCGTGTGTTTTAGCAAAAATCGCGTTGTATGGTGGCCCGGCGGGATGTGTTCGTGCGTTGGAGCGTGGCCATGAATGGGTTAACTGTTTTATTTCTGTCTTTAGTTTTTATCTTTTTTATTTCACCACTTTGCCTGCATGACTAATATGTACCTAACCAAAATGCAAATTACTACCAGTACCTACTAACGGTCACTGAGCTAAACTGCGAACGGACAGACAGACGGACATAGCGAAACTATAAGGGTTCCTTGCTTACTATGGAATCCTAAAAACCAAGTGAGTTTCAAAGAAAAATACCTTAAAATACATACCAATCAATCATTATCTATGTAAATTCCTATGAGAACATACCTAAAATGAGTTTTACAATTCATTCAACGATTTCTCAAAAAAGTAGATAGGTACACGTTAAAATAAAATAGAATTGGTGTTTTTTTTTTTTCATAATTATATAAGACTTAGGATATGATGATTGTTTTTGTACTAACTAAATGCTTATTTTAAATACAGATTTAGGATCTATGCTTAACTAAATACCTGCCTTAAGAACCCTATAAGCATGGAACGTCAAAATTCGATTTTAGTAAAAACTTATATCCGTATCGGTTACCTATATTGTTTATATAATAATGCTTATAAGTTTTTGAAAAAATGTTCATTTTCGATCATCATCACTATCATCTCAGCCATAAGACCTCCACTATTTAATTGAACATAGGCCTCCTCTCTGGACCTTCATATGTAACCGTTGGAAGCTACCTGGACCTGCAGCCAGCGTCTCCCGGCAATCTCCATAAAGTAGTTTGTCCGTCTTGTTCTTGTGGGTGGAAGTCCTACGCTGCGTTTGCCAAACCATGGTCTCCACTCGAGGACATTTTGCTTTCATCAGATGGCCCTGCCCAATGCTTCAGTTTGCTAGTCCGAGTCCGGAGGACTATGTCGGTGAATTCAGTTCATATACGGATTTCCATTTCTGAATTTGGTCCATTTCCTTCTCCAAGTTTAGCACTCTCCATAGCTCGTCGAGGGACTTTGAGATGAGTTCGATGGTGAAGGACCACGTTTCCGCGCCGTAAATCATCTATAACTCCACGCTAATTGAAGACTCATCTTGAGTCACTGAGGTGAGTCGGACGAAAAGAAAGTTCTTGTTTCCCGAACGCTGCCCAATAGAGCTGGATTCGGCGATTGACCTTTTTTACACGACTGCCAAAAGGAGAGTATATGTGTTCAGCTCCTATGTATGTTTCATATTTTCTTTAAACGCGCAGATCTTCGCGACCGCTTAACCGTTTTTAATGGTGTAAGGTGTCATTAGAATCCTCGTGACGTCGCGAGTAACATAGGATATGTGACGTCACGTTAAAAACAATATGGCGGCCTATAAGTTCAATAATGTCTGACCAAAAAAAACAATTTTGAAAAAAACCGATCGAGTTTGGTATCAAAATGAAGAGCTTTGAACTGCAATTACGAATATCTATATAACTTAAATGTTTGTTACTTATTCTAGAAAAGCCAGATTCATTAAAATACAATTAAAGCGCCAAGAATAATACGTCACCCAAATGATATGATTTGGGTATCAAATTAAAGCATTTTGAATGCAGATTATAAATATATTTACAAGTTATATGTTTAAATACATGTTTGAAGTGAAAACTCGAAATGTTCTACATCGCACTATTGAAATTTTTCTTCGAAGCTTAAGACGTGACATGACTGTCACAGTTGACACATCTTCTTGACCGCTAAGTGTGTATGAAACAGATACATTGTATAACTATAAACGCGCTTGTGGTCAAGGGGTAAAATGCACGGCTGCTACGCAGCGGTCGTGGGTTCAATCCCCGGCTCGTACCGATGAGTTTTTCAAATAAGTAATAAATTATGTACGATTAGATAGGTATATTATATATCATTTGATATACAGTAAGTACCGGTCAAAAGTTTAACCCTCTGCATCATAGTGTTGCCTATAGGCAACATACCATAAAACCCTTCATAAATGGTTCACTCCATGATTTCGATACAAAATAGGTACACTTTCGGGGGATATATTTTTTCAGTATAAACAGCAAAATTTCAAGATCTATTTAATATTAAATTCAAGGTTGTATGAGAAGTTCCCAAGTATTGGGCTAGTGTTGCAAAAACAACGTACTCACAAATATCGGGAATTTCGAGAAATAATTCGCATATCACAGAAATGTCCCAAAAAATACAATCACAATAGCAATTGTGGCCAAACAAAATTGCTATAGGAGTTGTAGCATGCGCTTACAATTTAAAATAGAAATGTCTTAACCAAAATTGAAGGATCTTATTTTGGATAAAAAAAGCCGGCCCACATTAAAGTCTCGTATCTCCCAAACTACGTAGGTACATATTATATCTAATTAGTAATTAAATTAGGTACTCGTACATGATAGGTACAACAACGCCACTAGAAAACGAGCTTAGTCAGACGATATGGCGCGGCTGGAGAGGAACACTAAAGGGTGGGGGGGGGGGGGGAGCTTATGACCGTTAAAGGGTCGGGTTTGTCCTTAACATTTGTGCATGGGAGTTGGTAAGAAGGAAGGTACGTTTGCCTGGTAAATTTAGTCTCACGCAGCTCGGCCTTTGCCCTAACAGGCAAGCACGCCGGCGTGCCGCGCTTCAGGCCTTAGGCCCTACGCGGCGTTTGGCTTTCAGCCTCCGCATTTTCTCCGAATTTTCGGGCCTCCGGCCCTGAGATTCATTTTAATGCTACACTTTTCCTTTGTATAGCAAAGGAGTGCTGGGCTCTGGTAGCTAGGCCTTTGGCCTAGCAAGCCAGCGCCCTTTTGGGGGACGCTTCGGGCCTTCGGCCCTACGCGGAGCACGGTTAGTGCTCCGTGTTTGGAGCCTTTGCAGGTTGTGGAAACGATCGCCGGTTCTGCGGATCTCCGATTCGTTTTCATGTTACACTATTTCATTACGTAGTGTGGAAGCGCTGGGCTGTAGCTTCGATTGTTAAGTCAGTTAAGAAGGGCGGTTGTACCGCTTGGGCTCGCTCGTCGGGCCTCCGACCCACCGCGCTCGCGTTCGAAGCACCCCGATAGTGACACTCCAGGCCCCTATACCACAAAACTTTACAAGCGTACAATTCTACAAAATTGACAACTTTTTGTATGGGAATTTATACAATTTTGTAGAATTGTACACTTGTAAAATTTTTGTGGTATAGGCTACAGGCCTTCGGTCTTCCTGGGCTTATTTAGAAGCATGGTAGCTCAATTTTCCTGCAGCTTCTTCTTCGACCTTGCTTTAAATTTCTTCCAAGTCACACTTGGGCCCTCTAAGTGAAAGTCTTCTCTCTGGACTCTGGCTCTGGTGATCCGGGCCGGGGCTCACCTTTCGGCCTCGCAAACCAGCGGTCTCTGAGGGACGGCCCTACTTCCTACGGCCTATGCAGGTTGTCAAAACGATCGTCGAATCCATTTTAACGTTACACCATTACCGTCGGCTGATGTGGTAGTGCTGGGCTTTGGCGGCTCGGCCTTCGGCCTCGCAAGCTGGCGCGCCTCTGGGTGCCGTTTTTGGTCGTTGGCCCTACGCGGAGCTCGGTTTCAGTCCTCGCTGCAGTTCGAAGCGAACCGTTGGGCCCTCTGGTTCGATTGTGCCTTGGGCCCTACACGGATGTCGGTTTATTTAGATCCTATGGTGTTTGAAGAAGCATGGTAGCTCAATCTTCTCGCAGCTCGGCCTTCGGCCTCGCTTTAAATTTGCAAGCGATGCGCTTTGGCCCGGTCCGGTGTAGGTGTGACACGCTTCGGCCTCCACGAGCTCGGCTTTCGGCCTTCCACCCTGAAGCTCGTCCTGCGGCCTCGCTCAACATCAACAACTCGATTTACATTGGTTCCGGTAATGTTCCAGCCCTCACGCGGCGTATTGCAGTAATACTCCAGATTCCCTAAAAGGTTTTAAATAAATAAAATAATTAAAAAATTAAAAAACACGACTGCCGTTTTAAGCGAACTGAAAAGTAACAAATAATTCCTTCTTCAGAGTTCACTAATTCTTGTGAGCGTGTCTACATAATATGCGCTTGTCTATTTGCTTACTATATTTAGTTTCGATTGCAGTCGGGGAACCTTTCATTATGGAAAATATAAATATATGGAGGTTCCCCGACTGCAATCGAAACTAAATATAGTAAGCAAAGAGACAAGCGCATATTATGTAGACACGCTCACAAGAATTAGTGAACTCTGAAGAAGGAATTATTTGTTACTTTTCAGTTCGCTTAAAACGGCAGTCGTGTTTTTTAATTTTTTAATTATTTTATTTAGAAGTTGGACCTACATATCAAATTGTATTATAAAGAAATATCGGTACAGGTGAATCTAACTTTTAAAATTGATGATTTTTGAAAATCTGGGTCGCGTTTTATAAAGCTACAATTTACAAGTTCGCTGTTTGCCTCTCTTTCTAGCCAATATGTGCGTGCGTTAGAGAGGCAAACAGCGAAATTGTAAATTGTAACTTTATAAAACGCGACCCTGTTCATGATTCTCGGAGGTATCGAGTAAATTACATACAAAAAATCTGGCCAATTGAGAATTTTCTCCTTTTTTGAAGTTGGTTAAAAATACTTGATGGTGCGTTAAGGTACATTCAAGGTAAAAAAACATAGATGCGGACAGAGTGCAAAAGTATGTATCCACGACTTTATTATAATTTTGTCGTGTATTCATATTTATTGCAATTTACGCGCATCTATTTCTTCTACCTTGACTGTACTTATTATTACGGATTACGGCCCGCGGCGACAGACAGATACAAGAGTTGTTTGTAGGTTCAAAATAAAAATCTATGCATATACTGTTCATTTATTTATTTTTGGTACAAGTAATACAATGTACAAACAAACTTCATTTCTATCACTGTGCAGAAACAACATGTATACTGAAGCATAGCACCAGTGACATCATAAACTGTTTTATTGTTTAATTTCGTTTAGTTGTGGTATTTATAATAATTTAATAAGCTAGCGGATAATCTCAATTCTGTTGACATTAAATAATACTTGAAAACGTGTCTTTAATCTAATCTGTAATCTCGCTCTCCTTGGGACTAGGTCGATTCGTGTACGATAGTCCCATGATATTTATTTATTTGCCTCTCGACATTTACTGCCTGCCGAGGTTGGCGATCAGCCTCGCCCTCGCCTCGCGGCCGCGGCGCAGCGCCGAGTGCGCGGTCGCCGCGTGCTGGCCGGCGTGAGCGCCGCGTTGCAGCTCGGCCTCCGCCACCGGCGCCGAGTGAGCGGTCGCCGCGTGCTGGCCGGCGTGAGCGCCGAGTGCGCGGGCGCCGCGTGCTGGCCGGCGTGAGCGCCGAGTGCGCGGGCGCCGCGTGCTGGCCGGCGTGAGCGCCGAGTGCGCGGGCGCCGCGTGCTGGCCGGCGTGAGCGCCGCGTTGCAGCTCGGCCTCCGCCACCGGCGCCGAGTGCGCGGTCGCCGCGTGCTGGCCGGCGTGAGCGCCGAGTGCGCGGGCGCCGCGTGCTGGCCGGCGTGAGCGCCGCGTTGCAGCTCGGCCTCCGCCACCGGCGCCGAGTGCGCGGTCGCCGCGTGCTGGCCGGCGTGAGCGCCGCGTTGCAGCTCGGCCTCCGCCACCGGCGCCGAGTGCGCGGTCGCCGCGTGCTGGCCGGCGTGAGCGCCGAGTGCGCGGGCGCCGCGTGCTGGCCGGCGTGAGCGCCGCGTTGCAGCTCGGCCTCCGCCACCGGCGCCGAGTGCGCGGTCGCCGCGTGCTGGCCGGCGTGAGCGCCGAGTGCGCGGGCGCCGCGTGCTGGCCGGCGTGAGCGCCGCGTTGCAGCTCGGCCTCCGCCACCGGCGCCGAGTGCGCGGTCGCCGCGTGCTGGCCGGCGTGAGCGCCGCGTTGCAGCTCGGCCTCCGCCACCGGCGCCGAGTGCGCGGTCGCCGCGTGCTGGCCGGCGTGAGCGCCGAGTGCGCGGTCGCCGCGTGCTGGCCGGCGTGAGCGCCGAGTGCGCGGGCGCCGCGTGCTGGCCGGCGTGAGCGCCGAGTGCGCGGGCGCCGCGTGCTGGCCGGCGTGAGCGCCGCGTTGCAGCTCGGCCTCCGCCACCGGCGCCGAGTGCGCGGTCGCCGCGTGCTGGCCGGCGTGAGCGCCGCGTTGCAGCTCGGCCTCCGCCACCGGCGCCGAGTGCGCGGTCGCCGCGTGCTGGCCGGCGTGAGCGCCGAGTGCGCGGGCGCCGCGTGCTGGCCGGCGTGAGCGCCGAGTGCGCGGGCGCCGCGTGCTGGCCGGCGTGAGCGCCGAGTGCGCGGGCGCCGCGTGCTGGCCGGCGTGAGCGCCGCGTTGCAGCTCGGCCTCCGCCACCGGCGCCGAGTGCGCGGTCGCCGCGTGCTGGCCGGCGTGAGCGCCGAGTGCGCGGGCGCCGCGTGCTGGCCGGCGTGAGCGCCGCGTTGCAGCTCGGCCTCCGCCACCGGCGCCGAGTGCGCGGTCGCCGCGTGCTGGCCGGCGTGAGCGCCGAGTGCGCGGGCGCCGCGTGCTGGCCGGCGTGAGCGCCGCGTTGCAGCTCGGCCTCCGCCACCGGCGCCGAGTGCGCGGTCGCCGCGTGCTGGCCGGCGTGAGCGCCGAGTGCGCGGGCGCCGCGTGCTGGCCGGCGTGAGCGCCGCGTTGCAGCTCGGCCTCCGCCACCGGCGCCGAGTGCGCGGTCGCCGCGTGCTGGCCGGCGTGAGCGCCGAGTGCGCGGGCGCCGCGTGCTGGCCGGCGTGAGCGCCGCGTTGCAGCTCGGCCTCCGCCACCGGCGCCGAGTGCGCGGTCGCCGCGTGCTGGCCGGCGTGAGCGCCGAGTGCGCGGTCGCCGCGTGCTGGCCGGCGTGAGCGCCGAGTGCGCGGGCGCCGCGTGCTGGCCGGCGTGAGCGCCGAGTGCGCGGTCGCCGCGTGCTGGCCGGCGTGAGCGCCGAGTGCGCGGGCGCCGCGTGCTGGCCGGCGTGAGCGCCGAGTGCGCGGTCGCCGCGTGCTGGCCGGCGTGAGCGCCGAGTGCGCGGGCGCCGCGTGCTGGCCGGCGTGAGCGCCGAGTGCGCGGTCGCCGCGTGCTGGCCGGCGTGAGCGCCGAGTGCGCGGGCGCCGCGTGCTGGCCGGCGTGAGCGCCGAGTGCGCGGTCGCCGCGTGCTGGCCGGCGTGAGCGCCGAGTGCGCGGGCGCCGCGTGCTGGCCGGCGTGAGCGCCGCGTTGCAGCTCGGCCTCCGCCACCGGCGCCGAGTGCGCGGTCGCCGCGTGCTGGCCGGCGTGAGCGCCGAGTGCGCGGGCGCCGCGTGCTGGCCGGCGTGAGCGCCGCGTTGCAGCTCCAGCGGCTCCATACGCGCCGCCAAGCACGCTGCACGCAACCACTATCGCTCCCACCGTGTCGGGCCGGTAGTAGAGCTCCCGTGCCGCCAGCAAACCTCTCCGACGACCTTAAAGAGGAACGAAAATATACATATTTTGAGAGACGAGACAATATTATACGGCAGACGGACGGAACGAATGCTTCTTCGGTATAGATTATTTCTGCTTGCAGTAGAAGACTTCTTACTGTAGACGTAATATGAGAAATAGTTTTCTTAAACTTGTACTGTTCAGATTTTTCCTATCCGATACTATAAAACGATTTACGCATGAAATGACGTCAATCTGCGTTAAAAAAATCATCAATAGTATATATTTTCTGCCCTCCGACCGGCAAACAGAACTTTGCCGGCCGCTGCGCTAAAGAAAGTTGCCGCCTGCCGGCTCCGTTGAGCAGAAAAATAATATACACACTTCGGTCGTTATATGCAAAAGCCTCAGATCACATGTTTGTCTACAATTACACGTCATCCGAGACATTTCCCACTTAAACAGCCTTGGCATGTAATCTACTATTTTAGGATTTACCCGTACTTGACCAAAATTTTGAATACACCAAAAATGTCTTCCCCAAAAAATAACTTATGTTTTCTTAGATAGTTTCCCTGCATCTTCTATAGTTTCCGACTTTCCCATACTGTCCCAATTAAGAAAAAAACATTGCGTACAAAATTTAGCGCTGAACACGACGAGATAATACTGGTTGACAGTGACTGAGACCTAAATTAAATAAATATCTTGGGACATCTTACACAAATCGACCTAATCCCACGGTAGGTTCAATGAAGGCTTGTGATGTGGGTACCAAACGACGAAATATATAATAGATAGATACCTAAACATAAATACTTAAATGCATAAGGAGCAACGACCAAGAAACAAATATTTGTGATAAATAAATACACAAATAATGCCCTCGCTGGGATTCGAACCCGGAGCCTCCAGCAGGAGGCAGATTATCTATAAAATAACGTGAATATTAACTAAACAAAATTGACCTGTACCTACAGGGTGTTTTTTTTTCGACCGTTAAAATTCTACGTAGTGAATGTGTAGGTCATACTGACCAACTTTTACTATGGGGACAAAGTCGAAATCGCGAAAAAAAAATCAGCTGTTTCATACATTTCGGCCGGCGTAATGCCGCCAATTTGTATGAAACAGCTGATTTTTTTTTCGCGATTTCGACGTTGTCCCCATAGTAAAAGTTGGTGAGTATGACCTACACATTCACTAAGTAGAATTTGAACGGTCGAAAAAAAAACACCCTGTATATCCCCTTATACTTTAGGCACTGGTCTCACCACGAGCTACTCAGCTATGAACTATCGGCTATAAATATGAACAAAAGATACGCACTCCCGTGTCTCTTTTATTTACACGGGAGTGCATATATTTTGTTCATGTTTATAGCTCATAGTTCATGTCTTAAATTCAAATATATGTTACCTTTCAATATACCGAACGTCCGCTCAATAGTAGACCGCGCTCTCTTTTGAATTTCATTATAACGGCCTTCCGGTGAATCTTCTGCGGCGCCGTCAACTGGGGTCATCAGGTACTCCCGCAGGGGATACCCGGAGTCACCTAAAATTTGTAACATCAAATTACTTAAGAGGGTTTAAAAAGTGTATCTTCAAAATCCTAAACCGCGTGGGCGCGTGGCGTAAAAAATAGACTTCTCAGTGCAATATTTGCATAGATTAAGATGAGATTTGTTTATTTACTTCTTAATAAATTGAGGGACACTACTTTCAACTAACCGTCGTTAAGCCTAAATCGCGAACAACTGTAGGCGTACTGTCCCACAGTGTTAAGGGTCCGCAGTAAGCTCTAATCGATGTAGTTTCGTTCTTATTTTAACTACACTCGTATTGTCATGAAATGTATTTACATGTATTAATATTAGTTCTTATCCCATAATAATTATTAGAGCAAACGATACCTAAAAGGTATGCCGTCTCGCCAGTACCACTCAGCTCAGCGAAATGGTCGCATATGACGCTGTTGTCCCATATAAACGCGTCGTGAGTGGCACGCACCGCCATACGATGCGTCAACGTTTAATATTTGATTTTGGTCGTCGCAAATCTGGAACCGAATTTCAAATTATAGTTATTTCCTTTGACTATTTTTCAAACCATATTAAAATTAATAATGAAATAGCTATAGATAATAGATACAGTTTTTTTGTACCCAATTAGAATTAAGTAATAATGATGATGTTGAATGATGTTGCCGTGTGGTGACGGCAGTAAGAATACATTTGTCACCACCCCAACTCCTCTTGTGGGTGTCGTAAGAGCCGACTAAGGGATTGAAGGATCACTGACCATTCTACAAGATTGATGATGGGTAGCAGGGTCATCATACTGCGATCCCATTACTGCGATCGCCAATCCGCTTGCCCAGCGTGGCGATTATGGACAATTACCTCCTAATGCGTCTATACGCATAGTTTAATAGGAGAGGCCTTCGTCTAGCACTGGACTAACATAGGCTGATGATGATGATGATGATGATGAATAATGATGTATTTGCAGGCCACACTTGGTACTCGAAAGTTTTGTATATACATTAAGAATACATGTGTTTAAGGTGGGCAAATGATAAATGCATTTTAACAAAGGAGATAGAGACAAAAGTGAATTTATCACTGGCCCACCCTATATTTATTTATTTAAACATTATTGCACAATAAAAAAGTACTAATGGCGGACTTAACGACTTAAGGCATTCTCTACCAGTCAACCATTGGGCTAAAATAAAGGTTTGTATGGTGCAGGCTTTTGTATTCGAAAAAAAAAAGAAAATATCTAGATACTTGAAGATGTATCCAATACTATGCACTTACATCAATACTTTTTATAATATACCACATTCCACCAAAAATGCTGGAAATCGTACGATCTCTGCTACCAACAAAGTAATACCATGCAAATAATCAATCACACAATTTGTCAGATGAATTCTTGCATAATATGCGCTTGAAGGTGAACTTAGTCTGTGCCTTTCTGATGTCGAGTGGAAGTTATGTATGGTATTCTAGGTAATAAAATAATATTATTTACCATCTGTACGTTCAACGAGTGAAAATGTTTACGGTTGAAAAACCTTTCCTCACAATCATGTGGTCTGTGGTGAGCCACGTGGGTGCAGTCTATTTCGCCACACACTCCCGGGATACCAAATTGAAAAATCTGCAAAATAAGATTCTTGTATGAAATTGTTCATTACGCAATTGTGTATATGTATAAACTTATAACATTTGAATACAATTTCTTATTTACTGGATCTTATTTATTTGTGACATACAAATCAAATTACTTATTTTATTAGTAAATATTTTGATTAGCGTTTTTATTTTTTTCCCAGTTATCACACTACTTAATACTAGGGAATGCAACCCGGGTACCCGAAAACCCGGGTACCCGGGTACCCGACAATATTTAGGGTCGGGTAAAACCCGGGTTTTAATCTCATACCCGGGTTTTACCCGAAATGAAAAAATATATTGAAAAATGTAAAAGTTAAGTAAAATTTGAAAAATAATGTTACGACCGAAACCCTAACATAAGAGTTAAAGCGTTATGGCACTTATACAAGTAACTATTTCTATTATCATCTAGCCCTCACTTATTTTACACTTAAATCGTGAAACTTTATATTTTCAAATGCATATCAAACGGGTGAGACATTTCATTTCAACAACGACAATGCACATGTTACTAGTTCTACGCCCTGTACTCCTCACCCCTCACCCTGGCTGTGGTATTCGTTTGTTAATAATTTGCATTTGCGCCTGTAGTCAGTGAGGTCGAGCTGCAAAGTCTGTTTTTAATATGATTTTGAAATTAAATTTTCAATGCCTCAGCCATCATCTCATAAGACGTCATAAGACGTTCAATGTTGAACATCAGTCTCCCCTGTTGCATCCAGATTCGAGACTCCTGTCCTGCAACCTTCATACCGTCACATCGCATGTCCATCTTGTGGATGGAAAGGAAATCCTACGCTGCAAAACTGTCTGCTTACGAGCACTTTTCGACCCCATCGGCTCCTGCTCTCCTGTGGCTAATGTGGCCTGCCTAATTGCCTATTGCTATTTCAGCATAATCTGGATGGCTATGTCGGTGACTTTAGTGCGTCTCCAGGTCTCCTAATTACAGATTCGATTACGCAGAGAAACTCCGAACGTGGGACTTTGAGTTTTGAGATGTATCCGAGAGTGAGTGACCCACGTTTAGCACCGTAGTCATCACTGGTAACCAACATTGATTCAACGTCGACAATGTCGACATACCGATAGTCATCGTTAATGACCCAAGCAGCGCCCACATCTCCACCGAATTGAAGGCTTTTTCATCGTCCACAAACACTTAGTGGCAAATTATACTCTTCTGTCTTTTGCATGATTTGCCGCAGCGTAAGGACACATCCATATCTCCGTCTATGGCTCTATAGATACTATATATGGTGCCTTCGTAATCCATTATATTCGGGAGGCTAGAAGTCATCTAGTATGCGTTCTAAACGGTTCGTGATGATCCTTGAAAACAGTTTATAATCATGTCTAACCTTCTTCAAAAGGCTGTTATCACCTTTTTTGAAGAACAGCACCAGATCGCCTCTTTTCCATGACTTTCATACTTTAGGCGTTTTGCCCTCGAACACATTAACGAGCTTCTAGAGGACTTTAAATACCATCGGTTCACCCGCTCTTAGAAGCTCCCTGATTCCGTCGTCGCCTGGCACCTTGTTGTTAACCTGTTTTAGGACCTTCCAATAAAAGGCTTACAATTTACCACCCGGGGCGGTTTATTTCACTAGGGATATTAAATTATTTGACTTGAGAGGAAAATAAAACTTTTGACACGCCGATTTCACGCCGGTCAAAATCATCGGCGGCGGCGGCGCGGCGCACATGTCTATTACGGACTGATCTTTTTTATTTAATATTGTGATTTACTGAGATTTTTTATATACAAATCGTGAAATTCGTTAAATTCGTATTTGCAATTATTATTTACACAAATAAATGTAAATTCTGTTAATCAAAAGAGCATTTCATTAATAATTACCTTTTAAAACACAGAAATCAATACTTTATGCTATTTTGGTCGAAGACCGGGTACTACCCGGGTACCCGGGTATTAGAACGCAAAGTCGGGTAATACCCGGGTACCAAAAATGGCCGGGTATTGCATTCCCTACTTAATACTGTATAAATTATAGATATTGGATATCATATACCAAAGAAAAATAGACCAAAATCTGATGCCGCTTCGCTTGGCCACTCGGTCTCAGCAACCACCAGTCAATTTTCTCGGGTATATGCAATCCCTCACAAGGCTAGGCGCCTTTGACCATACTCTTAAGGGAAAGCAATCACCATTGTCACTAAAACCACCTCATACTTTTGAATATCAGCTCTTCACAAGTATCCCCACTGACAAGTTAAATTCAAGAATATGTGGTTTAAAAGAAGTTTCTTACGAATATGGGCATTAAGTTTTGTCTGAGTTGTTTTATTTTAGGGTGTAACCATGTAACATTAAAATGTATTCTATTTATAGTATTTGTTTATTGTAATGTTTAGTTACTTTAGTTTTTTGTTGTAATATTGACTCCACTGATCTCTATTTATTCCAATGCAAGAGAAACCCCCCTGCTACTTATTAATTATCTGCTTACAACTCGCACACATAGAATTTTTTGTTGTAAGATTAAATAAGAAGTTAATGTACTTACCCTGCTTTAATGGAACCCCGTGCTGCCTGTGTTTGGGGGAATTGGATATGCCTATGTGTCAGAGTTGGGTCGTTTAAGGCAGTAGTAACTTCTTTTAGGCACTCTGATACCGCTTGTTGGGACATCGGCACCCATTGGTCTCGCCCCACTCCACCCTGGTAATGGCCCCTACCATAAAATTTTCATGATAATAAAATCTGTAAAAAAAAATGTTAACATTAAATAAATTATATCAATTTTATGATCACTACACCTAATAAAAATAATTGTTGTTTTGTCAATAATACCTATGTGCCCATCTATGGCTAAGTGGTAGGGTTTAAGTGGTAAAGGTAAAGAACATATAAGGATTGTGTAGGTATTATGAATATTATGATTACCAATTTCAGATCATGAATATACATTCAGGTTAGTTCTTGTGGAAAGGCACCCGCCTTTTCACTAGAGCTAAGCTGAATGTATTTGATATCCAGTAATCAGCATATCACATACTTATGTGAACCTTCTAAACCTATAGACCTTTAAATGTTAGGTATTAAGTCTCATTCTCATTACAGCACCAATGTTCAGTATACTTAGGCTAGTTTTTTGGCCATATAAATACACATTCAGAAATGTTTTACCTTATCCACAGGGTCGATTCCACGGCTATGCCATTGGGGCGGCATCAAGGGCACCACATCGGCGCACAGAGTTTCTAACACCTCCCGGGTGACCCGAAAGGTGTTGATGAACTCTGGGTCAGGCAAATGAATAATTTTTGAGGTCTCCCGGGTATGCCGTCTCCGAGCAGCCTGTTTCCTTCTTTCTTCATCCAAAGCTTCTTGTAAGATGAACAATCTTGCAGCCATTTTTACTAAAACTAAATATCGCGATTGTAAACCGTTCGTTAGGTGCTTTCTATCTCCTAAACATAAGACGTATTTCATTAAAACACGTTTACTACTTACGCAGCGAATTCCGTCTTGTTGTTAGTATTCAAAACACCTACCAAATACAACAGAAAAAAATATCTCGAAAACAACGAAAGCAACGCACAATACTCACATACGACAACGACACAACGACGATATCATGTCATAACGGTCATAAATGTCATAATCATAATGATCGAATAATTACCATGTGATGAATTACAAAAACCGTGAATCACGCTTCGAAACATAAAGCCCGGCCAGACGGTCACTGACAAGCCCCGAACCTCGGTCAGGACTGACCGTGTAGCCGGTTGTCTCCGACAAAATTCCGTTTGACCTTGGTCATCGAGCGCGCGCTCCTGACCGATGTCGGGAGTGCCGGTTCGGAACCGTGTGGCCGCCTGTCGCTGACCGCGCTAAGCCAGTGCGCTCGAGACATTGTCGCGCGCGCACGTCTGTGACGTTTGTGAACTCTGACCGTAAAATAACCTATTAGCGCAAACGAAAATGGAAGCAATTAGACGCGAACGCGATTTTATCGCGGGTTTATTAGATGAATAATATGAGTATAAAAGCTATCCCTGTCGCACCATTTCCAATAATTCGTCGAATACGGTTTTTTCCATTCTAAGGAAATTAAGAGTATCGTCGTGGTCTAACATATCGACGAGATTTAAATGGCTTAAAACCAGTCTTTGCTTGAGCCATCGCTTCATCCATAACCTCCTTTTTTTAACTTTTTAATTGGCAGTGCTCAAAAGTAATAAAGCTACGCCAACTCTGAAATTTTGAGAGACACGGAGCCATTGCACGTACTGTCGGTCCGCGATTTCTGAACACACTGATGTCGGAGCGTGGTCACCGACCGTGTAGCCAGACAACTCGGACGGCCACCACTGACCAAGGTCGAGCGGTCTGGGGCTTGTCAGTGACCGTCTGGCCGCCTCTATAGTTTTCAATGAAGTTTCTAAAACACGTGCAAAGCAATATATTTACTCTTTTTTTCTAAGCTCGAGATCATAACAAATCACTAAAATTAAAGACTTATTTACTATTACAAAAGTCGTGAGAAAATGAAAAAGTGGCGTGTTTCGGCAACATTGAGATCATCGAAAGAAGGACGTTAGCTCAATAGTTGCCGGCATATTTGACGTTTCTTTACGTAGTAAGTACTGTCAAAAACTCCGCATATTGCCTTTCGTGGTAGCGTTTACGGACCGACTTCGTTACATTCACGTACTTCGTGGCCGCAATCAAGAACGAAAGAGTTTCCTAGTAGCGTTTTGACAGATGAGCCTCGAAATTAACGAATTACGTGTTTCGCGGTAGCGCCCCAGTCTCTTTATTAAACGTTAAATTTACACGAACGGACCGACAGTATCTACACGAAAAAAAAAACTACGTGGCCATTTTGTGGCCAAGGCTGTAAGTCATTCTGTCAAATTATTTACTACATCGGTATGTATTTCACGAATTAAAACGTAAATATACTTGTGATGGGTAAGGCAACTTGATTTTAACTTAGTTATTTTGATATTTTTTATCTAAAATCGTTACTATGACTATGAGTATTTTACAACCAATTTCTATTCTTTCCTACGACCCAATGATGGCTCCTTACGCCAATCCTTTGCGTTGATGTGTTAAAAAAGATTTCCAAATGTTGTGTTTGCCAAGGAAAATTCAAAAACTATGCAATAAATCGTGAGTTTTTGTTATTAATATTTTACTTAAGTACCTCGTCGTAATATTTCAGGAAGCTGGCTGTAAGCCGCATTAGAAAAGATGGAGTTAAATGTCTTAGATGACGAGATAATGGTAGTTGTGGTAGGAGACGAGTCTGAAAACGAAGAGTCGTCCGAATCGTACAACTTTCCAGTAATAAGAATAAAAGAGGAAGTTTTGGATGAAACCGACGGTACATTTACTAGTCAAGACTCTATAAAAACCACCATTATAAAGGAAGAGGTATTGGATGAGGATATTGCTGATGAAACTGCAGAGTACTTGCTTGAAGGTGAAGAATTGTGTGGTGATTTTGTTCCTGATGACTCTGACCTGTATAAAGTAGATGATGAGGATAATGACTATGTGCCAGAGGAGGAGCCGCCTGATGACGATATTCCTGAAGAAAATATTAGCAGTAGAAGGAGGAAACACAGAATTCTGAAGCCATGGCAGTGGAAATCATTTGTGAAGGTACTTTATTTTATATTTTTCTGCCTCAATAGTACATGAAATTGTCACATTAAGTACTTACATTCAGATCCAGTCCTGAGAATGTAACATAGTACCTTATAATATTGTGGCAACGATTTGTTGTCTTATCAGCCTCTCTTTAAAATAAATTTGTGACATTAAAGTGTTTCCAAATGCAATGTCTGTCTTTCATTTGTCTAATTAGTAAATATTGTCTGTTATAAGCATAGGCATTGATTTGCATTTATTACCTGCTTCAGTATGTATAATTCAAGATTACTGATTCAACAACAAATTCAATAACCTCAGAAGCATTTGAGGGCTTAAACTTAATAATGCATCTTGACTTGAATGCTATTATCAATGTTAACTCACTTTGCTTATCGGGTATAACTCCTTATAGATATCTTGTGATATTTAATAAAAATCCTTCTGCTATAGGAGTTGCGTGAACAATATGAGGATCTAGATGGGAATGAGGAGCTCCTCGTAAACTCCCTGGCCGAGATCATGAAGAGCATAAAGCCACCTCCGCTGCCCCGGGACCACTACATCATGAATGACATCATGTTTCAGTATGTACTCTCCACTCTTATTTAATTGCTGCATGCAATTACATGTTTTCTCCTGTCTGAGTAAAGATGCATTGTAAATACTTCATTTTAATGTTATATCAAATATGTGTTATGAACTTCCAATGGGATTAGTTTTAATTAAATTACCATCCTTGAGCAGTTCTCAAAAATCTTGAACACAAATAGAACAAATTGACAAGCACTTAATTTTCCTATTTTGTAGGCTTATCAATATTTATAATAATTATGTTAATTATTTTGTATAATTAAGAAAGTGAACAATTTATGAAACCTAAAATTGTAAATATACAAGGTGCTCACGAGGAAAGGGAAATATTCTAACAGCATATTCCCGAGACTAAAAGAAGCAAAAAATGTTAAATGAGTTTTGGTCAAATCTGCAAAACAAAAAAATAGGTATTAATAGGTATACCTACTTATCAATAATTCAATTACCTATATATCACTTAAAAAGTTGGTAAACGCTCATAATTGTGTACAAACTTGAGAACTGCTCCCATATATTTTAATAAAATGATTGTTTACTCTCCAGATGTATTGAGTGTCATGCTGTAATGGAAACTATCCCCGCAGCCGGTCGCCACTACCAAGAGAAACATGGACCTAGGTACCTGATCTGTTTTGCTTGCGGAGTTGACTTCAGAAGGTTTGTAACATAGTATAACATGAACTTATCTATTATAATATTTATAATAATTAATCTAAGTGTATTTATTATATTATCTTGAGAATCTGTATCGTAGGACGCTATGTTGACAAATTATTGAATTTGAATACTTTGATACAATTCCAATTTGACTATAAAAAATCATAACTGAAATTAAAAGGCTACCCGGGTACCTTGGCTATCGCCAGATCGATTAGTTGTATCTATCTCTAATGTTTGCTGTATTCTAATCAATGTCTTTACTATGCAAAGTCTGTTATATGCAAAGATTGCCAAGTCAAAAGCCTTAAAAATACGTAATCTAGTCGTTGGTACCTCTTGTCTTAAATGGAAGTCCTTCATTAATGGTCGTTTATTTATTTTAGCAATGGCCGGTAAATGTAATAAATATAATATAATATAATAATATAATTCGTACTTCAAATGTGAATGAAAACTCCCTTGCCGACCATAGTTCAATAAAGGAAAACTACACTGACAGAATTGCTTCATACGGCCATCTCGCGAAGTGTCTGATTCCGTGTGGTTTTTACAAGACTTGTAAATATTATCAAACCAAAATGAAATCAAATTGTATTATTTGACAGCACAACGAACTTATACAAGCACGAAAAGCGTTGCGTAGCCCCAGACGCTGAAGTAGTACTGCGGGCGCGAGCGCTCTCCGTCGGCAACAAGGGCCGAGCGCGCCCGTACCTGCAGCCGCGCGAGCTGAAGCCTGCGGGCCACAGGTGGGCACAGAACATAGACGGTCGGCAACATGGCTCCCGACTAGGGCTGCCAACCGTCCCGCTATATGCGGGACGTCCTGTTTCTGGGGCTCTAAAGTATGGGTCCCGCAAAGAGTTCGCGCGGGACGCCGATTGTCCCGCTTTTCAGGGAATACTACCTACCGACGCTTACGAACGCTGGAAGTGGGAAAAATAGGCGAAAATGATCAGCCCTATTCTCCGAAACTCTTACACAGAGCTTACTATTTGGCAAAAAATACAGAAAATAGTTCCTTATGTAAAGTAATTTACAGGAAATCACGTAAGAAGTGTGTAATTTGTTTATATATTTGCTGGTACGGAACCATTTGTAACCGAGTCGGACTCGTACTTGGCCAATTTTATCATTTAATACAGTTTCTCATACGTCCCGCATTTTAAAGCCAAGTCCCGCAATGTATTCACGAACGTACCGCATATCTGTGATCTTTGGTTGGCAACCCTACTCCCGACCCCTACAGCGTTGTCTAGCACCAGACGCTGAGGTAGTACTGCGGTGTCCGTCGGCAACAAGGGTCGAGCGCGCCCGTACCTGCAGCCGCGCGAGTTGAAGCCTGCGGGCCACAGGTGGGCACAGAACATAGACGGTCGGCAACATGGCTCCCGACTAGGGCTGCCAACCGTCCCGCTATATGCGGGACGTCCTGTTTCTGGGGCTCTAAAGTATGGGTCCCGCAAAGAGTTCGCGCGGGACGCCGATTGTCCCGCTTTTCAGGGAATACTACCTACGAACGCTGGAAGTGGGAAAAATAGGCGAAAATGATCAGCCCTATTCTCCGAAACTCTTACACAGAGCTTACTATTTGGCAAAAAATACAGAAAATAGTTCCTTATGTAAAGTAATTTACAGGAAATCACGTAAGAAGTGTGTAATTTGTTTATATATTTGCTGGTACGGAACCATTTGTAACCGAGTCGTACTCGTACTTGGCCAATTTTATCATTTAATACAGTTTCTCATACGTCCCGCATTTTAAAGCCAAGTCCCGCAATTTATTCACGAACGTACCGCATATCTGTGATCTTTGGTTGGCAACCCTACTCCCGACCCCTACAGCGTTGTCTAGCACCAGACGCTGAGGTAGTACTGCGGTGTCCGTCGGCAACAAGGGCCACGGGCCACAGGTGGGCACAGAACATAGACGGTCGGCAACACGGCTCCCGACCCTACAGCGTTGTCTAGCACCAGACGCTGAGGTAGTACTGCGGTGTCCGTCGGCAACAAGGCCTGCGGGCCACAGGTGGGCACAGAACATAGACGGTCGGCAACACGGCTCCCGACCCTACAGCGTTGTCTAGCACCAGACGCTGAGGTAGCACTGCGGTGTCCGTCGGCAACCTGCGGGCCACAGGTGGGCACAGAACATAGACGGTCGGCAACACGGCTCCCGACCCTACAGCGTTGTCTAGCACCAGACGCTGAGGTAGTACTGCGGTGTCCGTCGGCAACAAGGGCCACGGGCCACAGGTGGGCACAGAACTTAGACGGTCGGCAAACACGGCCCGACCGGGTCGGGTCACCTTCTTCACTGGACTGCCATCATGAAATTCATATAATTAGGAGAATTCCAAAAAAATTTGGCGTAAATTTCATTTTTCCCCGGAATTTAGTATTTGTACGTAATAGGGTAATGCCGGTTAATACTTAATTCAATGAGTCGTTTCCTCACATAAAGCGGTCGGGTTTTTCCCGGATATTTCTTGTAAACGCCCGGGACAGCCCACAGCACGTCAATCATGGTTCAAAGTACGGACATGACGAATCTATATGGTTGTGGGTTTGGCTACGGAATACTAATAGTACACCAAACGAAGGAAACTCAGAGGAAAAATTTCGTGTATAAGCGAATTTTGGCATAGTTATAGGTAATGGTGTTTTAAACCACATACTAAAAGTACTGGTGGTTAGGGGTGGAGCTAACGGGGGGAGGGGGGTGTAAAGGTCCTTATTTTTAATTTTTCGTAAATAACTCGTAAACCGTGGCTTATAGCAAAAAACGGTCTAGTACATAAGTAATCTACATAAAATTCTCTACAAAAAAAGTATATGCATGTTTCCTCTGGGATCAATATGTCATGAGATAAGAAAGTACGAAGATGGACACAATAGAAATAAACATATTTGTTTAAGTAGGTATGGCACATACAGAATGCTCGCGAGCATTCCAAAAGATTTGATTGCTCAATTCCTGACCATATTTAGAGTCTTTAATGTTATATAAAATTTCCTGGATTCGGCTTAGTTTCAGAGATAATCAACCTTTTTTTCGAAATAAGTTTTTCGACGTTACTCGTCACAACACTTCTTTTTGATTACAATGCTACCACAATGTGTTTTAATATTACCACACCTTTTGCCTGGCAATCAAAAAATGGGAATAAACTTGACGAAATAACCAGTCCCTTAAAAATATTAAAATAAATAATTTTTACAAATTGTTGTTATGATAAAAAGTACTGGAAATGTGAAAAAGTATTCAAAAAGTCTAAAATAAAAGAAAAAAAAATTTTTTTTTGGTGGTATTTGACATTAGGTCTCATAATATTTTTTGTTTGTTTTGATGTCTAGAATGCATAGTAAGAATCTTTTGGAATGCTCGCGCCCGGGCGTGCCCTGTATGCTTATTTGTAAAAATAAAATTCCTAATTATCTTCTAAACCTAAAAATATTCTCATAATCATCGTCAAAAGATTTTTACTATGCATTCTAGACAACAAAACAAACAAAAATTATTATGAAACATAAGGTCAAATAAAACCAAAAAAAAATTTTTTTGTTTTTTTTTTTTACTTTTTGAATACTTTTTAACATTTCCAGTACTATTTATCATAACAACAATTATTTATTTTAATATATTTTGTAGGGACTGGTTATTTCGTCAAGTTTATTCCCATTTTTTGATTGGCAGGCAAAAGGTGTGGTAATATTAAAACACATTGTGGTAGCATTGTAATCAAAAAGAAGTGTTATGACGAGTAACGTCGAAAAACTTATTTCGTAAAAAAGGTTGATTATCTCTGAAACTAAGCCGAATCAAGGAAATTTTAAATAACATTAAAGACTCTAAATATGGTCAGGAATTGAGCATTCAAATCTTTTGGAATGCTCGCGAGCATTCTGTATGTGCCATACCTACTTAAACAAATGTGTTTATTTCTATTGTGTCCATCTTCGTGCTTTCTTATCTCATGACATATTGACCCCAGAGGAAACATGCATATTCTTTTTTTGTAGAGAATTTTATGTAGATTACTTATGTACTAGACCGTTTTTTGCTATAAGCCACGGTTTACAAGTTATTTACGAAAAATTAAAAATAAGGACCTTTACACCCCCCTCCCCCCGTTAGCTGCACCCCTAACCACCAGTACTTTTAGTACGTGGTTTAAAACACCATTCCCTACAACTATGCCAAAATTAGCTTATACACGAGTTATTTCCCCCGGTAGGCAACTTTTGGTCTTCGTTAGGTGGGCTATAAAAACATCCCTATTTCGTTCGTTTCTCAACTCATGCCTACAAATGACTGAATCTTTGTTTTACAGGACTATTGAAGGTGGGCAAGTTAAGATGAAACAAAGGTTCGTTAAGTGAATAATATTTTACACCAAAACTAGTGTAATGTAACAAATCAAGTTATAAGTGTGCTCGAGTATCAGCCATCAGTAGTGATGTGCCGTTACCGTAATTTACGAGAATTTAGAGAATCGTGTGGTAACTTTCTCGGTAAGATTACCAATATCGGTAATTAATGAGAAAGTTGTCTAAATACACACATTTTCATTATTATTTTTCCAGGATAGTATTTAGTTGACTAGCCATGACTTATGTAGAAATTTTCAAAAACATCCGTGGGCGGGAACTAGTTTATTACCAAAATTACGGTAAATTACGGGCGTAAATTATCGAAAATTCTCTCCGCGAAAGTTCTCAGGTAAAATTTCCTATAGAAAACTATAATGTTTTCAATGATATTTTTAATTTTTTATCATCATCATCATCATCATATCAGCCGAAAGACGTCCACTGCTGAACATAGGCCTCCCCCAAAGATTGCCACAATGACCGGTCCTGCGCCACCCGCATCCAGCGGACTCCTGCGACCTTCACCCACCCACGCTACGCCTTCCGGTACGTGGCCGCCACTCAAGAACCTTCCCGCCCCAACGGCCATCGGTTCTACGCGCAATGTGCCCCGCCCACTGCCACTTCAGTTTAGCGATTCGGAGAGCTATTTCGGCTACTTTAGTTCTGCTGCTCATTTTTAATCCGATCACGCAGAGAGACTCCTAGCATAGCCCTTTGGGTGACTTTGAGCCTTCTTATGAGGCATATTGTAAGCGGCCACGTTTCAGTACCGTATGTCATCACTGGCAACACACACTGATTAAAGACTTTCGTCTTCAAACACTGCGGAATATTGGACGAAAATATGTGTCGTAGCTTCCCGAACGCTATACCCAAGCGAGTCGGATTCGACGATTGACCTCTTTCTCGAAGTTGGACCTACCTAACTGAATAGTTTGCCCTAGGTATATATATTCATCTACAACTTCGAGTGTAAATTCTCCGATTATTACGGGAGTTGGTGCTACATTCGTAGCTACGTTGGTGCTACGTTGGAATTCGACATGATTTTCGTCTTATCCATGTTCATCCTAAGACCAACTCGCTCGGACGCTTTTCTGAGGTCAACGAGCATAGTACTTTAAGTCCTCCAAGGTCTCAGCCAAGACTACTATATCGTCAGCGAATCGAAGGCGAGTGAGGTACTCGCCGTTTATGTTGATACCCAGCCTTCTCCAGTCCAGAGTCTTAAAGACATCCTCCAGTGCAGCGATAAACAGCTTATAGGAGATGACATCTCCTTGCCTAACTCCCCGCTGCAGCAGAATAGGCTTCGAGCTCTGGTCTTGGAGTCGGACTGACATTGTGGCGCTCTCGTATAAACACTTCAACACCTCGATATAGCGGTAGTCGACTTGGCACCGTTGGAGAGACTGTAGTACTGCCCAGGTTTCGATCGAATCGAAGGCTTTCTCGTAGTCCACAAACGCTAAACAGAGGGGCAGGTTATATTCTTCGGTCTTTTGTATAACCTGGCGAAGCGTATGGATGTGGTCTACGGTACTAAAGCCTCTTCAGAAACCGGCTTGTTCGGGAGGCTGGAAAGTCATCAAGCCTGCGTGCAAGACGATTCGTAATGACTCTTGAAAACAGCTTATAGACATGGCTCAGAAGTGAGATGGGTCGGTAGTTCTCCAATAAAGCGTTGTCACCTTTTTTGAAGAACAGTACCACCACACCTTTGTTCCATGCCTTTGGCGTTCTCCCTTCCAGTAAGACGGAATTGAACAACTTCTGAAGGGCCGTAAGGATCGGTTTACCACCCGCCTTCAGAAGCTCAGCTGTAGTTCCGTCCTCCCCAGGCGCCTTGGTATTTTTGAGCTGTTCAAGAGCCATTCTAATCTCGCACAGGCTGATGTCCGGGATGTCTTCTGTATAGTGTCGGGTCAGTCTATCTCTGAGATCTTCCGCTAGGTCAACTTCGGGTCTGCTAGTTGACGTGTACAGCTGTCCATAAAAACCCTCTATCTCACTCAGCAGCTCAGATTTGGATGTGACGATTCTACCATCCTCAGTCTTTAATTTGGCGAGCTGGCTTTGCCCAACAGACAGATCCCTTGCAAAAACTTTAGAGCCCTTGTTCCGCTCGATGGCTTCTTCTATACACTTGGTACGGAATTGGCGCATATCGCGTTTGAGGGACTTAGAGATCTGTCTGTTGAGCTGCCGGTATAAAGTCGCATCAACCGAAACTTCAAACTTCTGTCAAAAGCAACAGTCAGTCTTTTTTCAATGACAATTTTTTGAGGTTGGATCCTTTTTGCTAAACTACGTCCAAATAAAAAACTGGAATCTGTTCTACGTTAGGGGACACAATTATTTTCCCCACCATAACTACCTGAACCTAACAAAAGATACGGGCCAATCACGAAACATCCAAACTCAGGACAATGACATAGCCTAGCTTCTAATTAGATAGTATTTACAATCACCGCTAAACCCTTTAAATTTTTCCTGCAAGTGCTACCTTAGATAACACGATGAGTAACAAAAGATCTTATGATTTACGAGCACAGTAACAAAATTACCACATAAATAGGTGCCTGAGCCAGATAACATTAAAATACTTATTCGAAAGTACCACGTGGATCGACAAAATAATTTAACATCATAACATGTTTAAGCAAAAAGGTGTGAAATAACTTTCGTTAAGAAAACAACACGAAAAATAATAAAAAGTTTGAAAACACGATATTTGTAAACAAATTTTAAACATGACCAAACATTCTTAAGGGGTAAGTTACCGAGAAATTTCCGTAATTTACCGTAATTTCCATCGATGAGAATTACCGTAAATGCGTAATTTACCGACGGCACATCACTAGCCATCAGGCGCGAAAGCTGATAATAATTGTTTTTTTTATACGTGGGTTCGCCATCTCGGACGTTGGATAATTTTTATAAGTTTTAGTATTATAAAACTTATTTGAAGGGTCCACGGAAAAAACATGTCTAGTGCTTAAAATAATCAGGGCAAATTCACACCATATTCTGTTGAAAGTAAGGTGGTTTTTCTGTATTATTTGTCACTAAATCAAAATTCTATTAGATTTGTATACAACAATAGCAATTAGAAAACAACGGCATCTAAGACAGAATTTCATTGTAATTTTTTAGGCTGGCAATAGAAAGTCCTTGAACAGAAAAGTGCCACTTTGATCCCTCCCAGCACGTAAGAAAAGGCCCGTATTCGAATAGGTGGTGTGAAAAAATAACTGTATATATTGTTATATGTATTATAATATTGTTGAATATTTGTATGACTTACTGTTGACTCTTATTCTCTATTGTTCTAGTTTTTCCTGTGAAATGTGTCCCGCGTCGTTCAACAACAAGCAAGCCCTAGTGTCGCACATACACCTCCACAACGGACAGCGGCCGTTCAAGTGTTCGGCGTGTCCCTTCGCGTACACCTCGCAATCTGCTCTCTCGGTACTTATGCGATATAGACATAAGGGTTATAATTAGGGGTCGGAAATATGGGTGCAAAACTTTAACAAAACTTATCAATTGGATTTGACATAGCACATACATCCATAAAATATACATATCTACACACCCACACATTGTAAGTTAAAGATTCCGACAAAGGGAATAAAATTGGATACAGATTTTTCAATAATATTCGTATTTTTCTTGGCTAAAGTGTTCCCATATGTCAATTTTAAAGTTTTGTTAAAGTTTTGCACCCATAGTTCCAACTTGCTAGTTATAATGCTTTGTTAGCTAAGTATTGTAAGCCCCTTTCGGTTTTGCTGGTAGGTCCTCATGCGTCCGCCCGGATAGCTACCATCGTCTTACCCGTTAACTTGCCGCTAAATAGCAGTGTTTGCATTGCTGTGTTTCGGTTTTGGGGTAAGATAGCCGGTGTACAGGTAAATTCACGAAAGCTGTATGCTTAGCACATGATTGGTATGTCAGTATATGTCGCCGCGGGATAGATTTTCCATCTTTTACTAACTATATGAATAAAAGAGGGATAGGTAGTCTATCTCGCGGTGTCAAAATGACAGTAGATACAGGTTAGTATAGCACGGCCGCATAGACACACTTATAGATATCATTCATTTCATTCGTTCCATTCGTGCCAGCTTTGGTGAATTTACCTGTAATTACTGGCATAGATAGAGGTAATCCATCTATGTAAGTCCTCAGGGTAGGCAGGGCATAGGCGATTTTTTGATCAGTATGTCCATGGGCCTCAGTTCCCGCTTTCCATCAGGTGGGCTGAGAGCTCAGTTGTCTACCTTCGTCACATAAAAAAAAAAAGACATATTGATGACCGAAAGGTACAAATGATACTTAGCGGCTTGCTAAGTTAAGAAACGTTTACGATTAAGACTGAATGTTTTATGAATTTTGTTGTGTATTTCCTATTGTTATGTATTTCTTTAAACCTAATATCGACTCTTATAAAGTGCTATGAAAACTGCGATGGCTGTTTTCTACCCAAGAACTTGATTGTTATTCCAAGTAACTTGGTCAGTGGTAAATCAAGATCATAATTATGTACCAAAATGTAATTATTTTTTCTCAAATATTGGTATAGCTAGCGATATTATTTTCTGTTTATATTATTGTTGTAAACAATGTGACATGTAAAATTATTTTATTTTAACAATACATTAAAATTTGATTGATTGTAAGAATATCACCCTTTTTTGCAGCGGCACATGAAGAAACATAGTGACGTCAAATACGTGTGTGAACACTGTAACAGGCCGTTTCATGTGAAGGCCGCTCTCGTCTCTCATCTCGACACCCATCTGCGTGAGTAACCAAATGAGGACTTTCCAGGGTGCTTAGCCAAGTTGCCAATCGCTAACGCTTCATCGTCAATCGTAAACGAAAGGCAGCTACCTGTATTTGCCGCACTACGCGTTTGAAAATATCACCATGGGGGGTGGGGGGTCTAAAATAGGCCAAAATCGTATGATGTGATTAATGGACAAGCCCCTATATATAGAGTAACTTGATGTCGATCCCTGATAATAGTTTTAACCATTACTTATTATACCGTTCGCCAGTATGAAACAAAAAAAAGTAAACAAATATGGCTGACTTTCAAAAGCGTTTGACGTCTTTGACAAATGTCGTGAAACATGTTCGCAGATATATATTTTTACGTTAATACTAATCAATATCAATAATTTTAACTAAAAATGTATGTGAACTCAAGGTTTAAGGTTTTAAGTTGGTGATAAAACCAAGATTGTGTTCTAAGTGCGTTCAATATTAGATTAGGCACCACGATTTTTGTTATTCCTTTCATTTTTATGCATTTTTGTTATTTAAAACCTTCAAAACTCTTCTGTCTCTGTCTCACAGCGTACAGGAAGCACGGGTGCGAAGAGTGCGGGCGGCGCTTCTCGCAGAAGAGCGCGCTGTTGCTCCACATAAACGCCGAACATCGCCACTTGCCGCCGCCCTGCGCTTGCCAGTTGTGCCCTAAACGGTACGAAATAACCCTCTTTATTCATTGTTTTGTCTTTATCTATCACTTTGATATTGGTGTTTGGGTCAAAATTCTTTTCGTTGTCTTATTTTGTGTCCCTAAAAAACGTGACGCAGTGGTGATTTTTGTATGAGATGATGTTTTGTTTTCAATTTTTGGTGTATGGATTAAAATCTAGCAAGAAAAAAAAAATACCGGTGCACCGGATTTTTTTAAATATACTGTTTTGAAACAGCAACTAATACCTTAACAGAGTGGTATGAAACAAGACAACGAAAATAATTTTGACCCGTTTGTTAGAAAAAGACAAGACATTTTAAACGAATTTGTTACGTTATTTAGATAATGAACCGACTTAGAGCTCATATAAGGGCATTTTCACTTCTAGGGACACCCAATTATCTTAACTCTCACAAAAAAAGTTAACTTCGATGTCAGTTTTGTAACGTCAATTAAGCATGAAATATTTACGTAAATCCACTTTATTTCATGTTTTTATATGTATTGCGTAAACGCGTATTCTTTTTGGATTAAATGATAAATATTTTTGTTAATATTTGTCCGGAAAAGTGAAAATGCCCAGAAAATTAAAATAGTTCTTGTTTTATTACAACATTTTAACATTATTACTCGCAGATATCGGAGAATGACTCTTCTGAAAGCACATATGAAGAAAGATCACGGCATGCTTTTGATGACCAGAAAGGTAAGCTAACTTTTTATTATAGGTACTATCTACTTTTTTATTATTATTATTTTTTTTTTAAACTACAATTTATGTACATAGATTAAATCGTCGGTTGACAACCAAAACTCATTAACATACCTGGGATAACTGGGGGCAAGTTATAGGGATTTGATATTGATTAAAGAGATGTCGATATAATTATAATAAAAGATGTGCTTATTGAACATTCTCGATTACAGTAAAGAGGTTCGATGTCATATGATATCGGGCCTCTTCAGATAGTAAAAGTATGCAGATGTCATTTTAATCAAAATGACAATTGTATTTGAAATTTGACAAAGGTAATGCAATTAATGTTTAATTAGTTTATGTTGGTTGTGATTATTATTTATAATTATTATTGAACATTTTTACAAAATCAAGTATATCTCGAGAACTATTTAATATATCTAATTATTATCACATTAATAAAGATGTTACATCGGTACTACACGAAAACACACAATTAAATAAAAATTACAATTAAAAATGACAATTTAAATATTGATATTTTAATATTAATTCGACGGTGGAAAGGAGAAACCCTTTAAGCGACATTTTGGTCAAAAATGAGTTTTATATATCGACGAAACCGGCTTTTTTTTCTGCGTCGTTTAAGCCAAGTAATACTGAGATCTGACGACTTCAATGTCGCTTAAGGTATAATGAAATAATGGTCAAATTTAAAGACAGGGATGTTAAGCGACGCAATTATTGGCTAAAATTTAGACAGTGTCACTTAAGCATACACATTTATATACATAGTCGCTTAAGTTTTTTTTTTCAAGTGCTACTGTTGTCGGTTAATTGCATGTCATACAAATTACCTTGCCCTGTAAGCGACACTTTTCTGACTAAAATAATTTTATTTATAAACCGTAGGGTCGCTTAAAGGCTCGTTTCGGAGAATCCTTAGGTCAATATCAATTAAGCGACATTTATTTCAGAAGGTTCCAAGTTTATTGAAATAACGTTATTACTATTTCATAGATATGACAATTTGACAAAATACGTTCAAAGAACACAAGTCTCTAAAGCGGCCACAGAAAGTGATACGATTTTTTTTCCTAAAAATAAAACTTTAAAACGCTCTCCTGGACAATTACCAAAATGTCGCTTAACAGGTTTCTCCTTTCCACCGTCGAATTGTATATTTTGAAAACTATTTTAAAATAAACGCGTAACTACCCGTTTAAATTTATTTTTAATTTTAATTGAAGAGTAAGTACCTAATATTTATTTATGCCGAATAACATTTTCATGTTGTCATTCACAGTAACATCGATATATTTATAGTCGATAAAATATTTTGCTATATCACTTTCGTATAAATGCCCCGAGGTATCCCAGGTATGCTCATTAAGTAACAAATACCTACTTGAAATAGAGATCGTATCTAAGTACTGCTTCAAAACTGACATAAGAGGTTGCGAAGAGTAGTGAGTTTTGGTTGTTAGCCGACGAAATCTAACTAATCTACTTAACCTAACCTATATCTAAGATTGGCCCTTGTGGCCAGTGGCGTGCGCTTCATATAGACAGAAAGACACTGTCTACCCTACTGGGATACTCTTATCTACCCGTTTTAATTCCATATTTCATAAAATAATATAAGTGCACAATCATTTAATCAATAAATAATTTTTAAGTGTAAAATAGCTCCATCTATCGATTCTATCGGTACATCGTCACTTTCGCTGACGCGCGAATCGATGTGCGGTGTGAACATCGACGCGGAACTAGCGCCGCTACCGGCTTTTGACGGCTAAGACAGAAACCATTTGAGTCTAAAAAGCGTTTATATGTGTGCGTCAGTGTGCCGCAGTTACGCATGTACAGCGTAGTGTGCTTTCCTATAAAAACGTGCACACTTTGATGCCAAGTAACGCACACTAACAGACATTTAGCCGCTGGCTGGCCGCTGGCTTTTCGCAAGCTAGGCGAAAGTATACGACGACGGCCGAAGATTCCCGAATGACCAAAGATGGCAGAGAATAACGCGACTATTTAAAAAAATAGCTTTTTTTTATGGAGTGCCGTTCAAGTACGAGCATATGTTTTTAGTCGCTTTTGCAAGATTGCTTGTTTACATTTTTTATGCATCTACCATTGTTTTCTTGATTTCAACTTGATAACAATGATAACGTATGCCGTGCCGCGAAAAGTGTTAGTGTTTGTAAAATGGATAACAAATTTAAAATGTGATAGCTGTAGTGGTGTTTTGTATGTACAAAAAATAATAAACAATGCTTTCTCAAAGCTTCCTTTTAACAAAAAAAATAAATTGTTGAAAAGGGCCGGGCTATGCCGGATCTGCAGTTAGTGAGAAACAACATTTTTGTTAAGTTACTTGCTTTTTAGGGTTGATGAATTTTTATTTTAGTATAACAACAAATCCCTTAGTCGACTCTTACGACACCCGCAGGAGGAATTGGGGTGGTGACAAATGTATTCTTACTGCCGTCACCACACGGCCAAAAATTAAAGTGTCACTGACCATTCTACAAGATTGATGATGGGCAGCAGCGTCATCATAGTGGACACAGTACTGCGATCGCCAAGCCGCTTGCCCAGCGTGGCGATTATGGGCATTTACCTCCTAACGCGTCTACATATACGCATAGTTAATAGGAGAGGCCTATGTCCAGCAGTGGACTAACATAGGCTGATGATGATAACAACAAATACTAAAAAAAAGGAATAAAATAAATATTTAAGGGGCCTCCTATACAATAAACGTGATTTTTTTTGCCAATTTTATAAATATTTTTACGAAAACGAGTCCGACTCGCACTTGACCTTTTTTTGTCTACCCTGTCTCAAAACTGTGTGCACGCCACTGCTTGTGGCATTGTACCGAGTATGCTGGCGGCATTTACTATCTACTTATTTAAGGTCTCTGCCCACTAGACCGTAGCATACCATGACCGTAGCATGAACGTATCAGACAAAAAAATATTCTTTGTATGGAAAAGTATGAGACTATGCCCACTAGGACGTTCCGGCGCCGACCAACACCGTCGCGTGCCATGCACGGACCGGCAAGAATTGTCGGCGAGAATATTTTGCCGGCCCCGACACGCTACGTGCATGGCACGCAACGTTGCCGGTACGGTGTGCGCAGGCAGCGGAACGGTGAGCATACGGGTTCTATTAACATTTTTGTATTGTATGTACTTACAATTTTTATCCAAAACTCTCCAAA